>JAFLJL010000726.1:15000-17500 GCA_018398815.1 Conus ventricosus | reverse complement strand
CAACACACACACACACAAACACACATACACACACACACACACACACACACACACACACACACACACACACCACACACACACACACACCCGTCGCGAGGCGTGTGTTTAAAGAACGGACGATCTGGAAGAGAAGAAGATGAAGAACAGACAGTGACAGAAGCCACACCTTTGTCCCGTCTGGAACTGTTACTGAAGATTTCCCTAAACTTTCTGGAAAACTTTGACAAAGCTCACAAGTGTTGTCAGCTGATGGATGAAGCGGGGTGGGGGTGGGGTGGGGGGGGTGGGGGTGGGGGGGGGGGGTGGTGGGGGGGGGGCAGGGAGGGAGGGGGAGGGGAGAGGTCACAGAACAAACAAGTGCAGCATACTTCATACTTCTACAAACCCTCAAAAGTCCTTTCGACTATTGACACAAAAATTCCAACTGTCCAGGCACGAACTGGAAGATGATTTACACGGTGATTGAAATATGGAGTCGGGGCTGTGGTTTTCACAGCAGTTTCAAAATCTTCGAGTTCCAACTGACCTACCTCCCGGACAGGTTGTCCTGCAGAACTGGACAGTCGTGGATCAAAGGGACAGCGTCCAGTCTGGACTAGAAGAGGGGATAAGAAAGCTTCAGAAAGTGGACGGGTTGCTTCCCTTGATGGACCCCTTGACTTTCTTCTTTCTTTCTTTCTTTCTTTCCGTAAAGTGTCCACAATCATCAAGTTGATTATTCTGACACTTGCGTGTGTATGACCGTTTTTCATCCCGCCATTAAGGCAGCCATACTCCAACTTCGGGGAAGGTGCATGCTATGTGTAACGTGTCATCCATACCAACGGCCAAACTGGCTTTCTCTTCCGAAAGTTGGCGATGGGATTTTACGTGTTTGCAAGATGTTACGCGTGCGTTCACACACGGAACCTTGGTTTATAGTCTCATTCGAAGGACTGTATGGGAAATGGAGTCAGAACCAATGTTAACTCCGAGGGAAAAATCCCCCTGTGGCGAAACGGCCCGGCGGAGATGCGAACCCGCAACCCCAAGATTACGAGTCCGATGCTCTACCAACTGAGCTATTACGGCCCTAATGGCTTCATAGGCACTAAGAAGAGTCAGGAGAGCTTTTTCTCTTTTTCTTTTTCTTTTTTATTTTTTTTATTTTTACCGGCGCCAGTGTTCCAGAGCTGCTGACGGGTGAGCCACGTCACTAAGACACGTCACTTAGAGGTTACTATTTTATGAACATTCTTACGGGTGACTACTATACGAGCATTCGTCCTGACCCTGTGGTACTACGGCAGTCAGCTCCACGTTATTTACTCGCTGGTTGATTGGTCGATTTATTGATTTACTTCAAATGTTTGACATCTCTACCGGTAATATCATAACAGAACTATTTCAATACGGTGTCGAAAAAAAAAAACAAAAAAACAACAACGTCAGGAATAGAGAAATGAAAAAAAAAAGTGAAAACAAAGAAAGGGAAATGAAGAAAAAATACAAAACAGAAACACGTCGAGAAGGAGAGAGGGGAGAGAGAGAGAGAAGAGGAGAGAGAGAGAGAGAGAGAGAGAGAGAGAGAGAGAGAGAAGAGAAGAGAGAGAAGACAGAGAAAAAGAGACAAAGAGACAGAGAGACACAGACAGACAGAAGAGAAGAGAGAGGAGAGAGAGAGAGGAGAGAGGAGAGGAGAGAGAGAGAGATCTCTCTTCCTAGGGTTGCAGATAAGGACGAAGGTGTTATTTTTTTTACACCTGGCCCTTGTTTCTTTAGGGATTACGGATGCCAACACAGAACATTGTTACACATTTAGATGATTTTTACAAGAACAGTGATGATTCATGAAGAGAGAGAGAGAGAGAGAGAGAGAGGAGAGAGAGAGGAGAGAGAGAGACAGACAGACGACAGACAGACAGACAGACAGACAGAGACAAGACAGACCGTCACAGAGACAGAAAGAGAAAGTAACAAAGAGAGAGAGAGAGAGAAGAGAGAGAGAGAGAGAGAGAGAGAAGAGAGAGAGAGAGAGAAGAGAGAGAAAAGAGAGAAAGGGAGAGAGATACACACAGACAGACAGAGACAGACAGAGAAAGACAGGACAGACAGAAGAGAAGACAGAGAAGACAGAGAGAGAGAGAGAGAGAGGAGAGGAGAGAGAGAGAGAGAGCAGAGACAGACAGAGACAGATATAGAGACAGCGAGAGAGGGGGGAGAGAGGAGACAGACAGACAGACAGACAGAGACAGCAGAGGCAGATACAGAGAGACAGATAGAGAAAGAGACAGAGACAGGCAGAAGAGACAGACAAAGAGACAGAGACGGAGACAGACAGACAGACAGAGACAGAGATAGAAGAGAAAGAGCCAGAGACAGACAGACTGAAAAGACAGAGGAAACAAAATGATGACCGGCGCGGAAAACAGGACACTAGATTTCCGCTTCACGATCTATTCGGGCTGACAAGAGCAGCCTGCATGATGTTCTTCCCCCTCCAATAACATCGCCCCCCCCC
>JAFLJL010000726.1:2500-5000 GCA_018398815.1 Conus ventricosus | reverse complement strand
AAGAGGGGGGGGGGGGGGGGGGTAGAAGGAAGAAGAGAAGAAAGTGAAGAGGGATGAAGAGAAGGAGGATGACAGGGAGGAAGAAAAGAGAATGAGAAAGAGCAGATGAAGAGAAGGACAGGTAAAGAGAGAAGAAGAAGAAGAAGAAGAAGAAGAAGAGAAGAAAGAAGAAAAGAAGAAGAAGAGGAGGACTAAGAAGAGGGAAGAGGAGGGGGAGGAGGAGGACGGAGAGGAGGCGGGGGGGGGGGGGGGGGGGGGGGGGGTGTTGTAGAAGAAGCACAGGCACACAAGGCAAACGTTCGCGCATAAAATGAAGAGGAAAACGAGCGGTTTGATTAATTGCTGGAGAAAGGCTGAATACTAAGTATGAGACCGCGCCCAGTTACAAGACATTCACAGAGAGAGAGAGAGAGAGACACAGAGAGAGGAGAGAGAGAGAGAGAGAGAGAGAGAGAGAGAGAGAGAGAGAGAGAGAGAGAGAGAGACAGAGAGACAGACAGACAGACAGACAGACAGACCGATGGACGGACGGACAGACAGACAGACAGACAGAGACAAGAGAGACAGACAGACAGACGGACGGACGGATGGACGGACAGAGAGAGAGAGAGTGTGTGTGTTAGACAGACAGACAGGCAGAAAGACAAACAGACAAGAGGCTCAGGGGGATGGAGAGGGGTGGCGGGTGGGGGGGGGGGGGGGGGGGGGGAGAAGAGGGAGAATAGTATAAAACCACTAACTGTTAAGCTGCACAGAACACGTGCTGATAACTATAATGATGATCCAACGGCAAGACTTCACCGAGTCTTAACAAGCAAATGACCACACTCCCAACACAACAATAATTATCTAATCGTAATGAAAATTAATAGTAATAACAATAAATAATAATAATGATAATTATAACAACAACAATAATAATAATAATGACAATAATGAAAAATAATAATGGTAATAAAACACAAACACTAGTCTTCAGCTGAACAGAATAACTTCTATGTCCACACACACACACCACACACAACACCACACACACACACATACACACACACACAACACACACCACACACACACACACACATACACACACACACAACACACACACACACACACACACACACACACACACCACTAAGCAGCGTCTCCCACTCCTAATTTTCGTTCTTTTTCTGTCTTTCTTTCCTTCTTTTTCTGTCTTTCTTTCCTTCTTTTTCTCTTTCCCCAAATCCAAGAAACTCGCTGATCTAAAAGAAAAATAAACAAACACACGGGAAAAAAAGAAGAAAAAAAAGCTAGCAACACGAGTAAGCCTGAACACACCACCAAAAAACACCTCTCAAAAGAAACACAATCCACCTCCACCAGGCGTAGCAGGCAAGGAGGAGACACACACACACGTGCACACGGGTAATAATCACACTTGGAAGCCAAATCTCCCCGGAGAACGAACGAACGAGTGAGTGAAAGAAGAAAAGAAGAAAACACACACACACACAAATCCCCTCAAAACTGTGCAGGATAGCTATATAGCCCGCGCGAGAGCGGCAAGCGCAAAAAAAAAAAAAAAAAGGAAAAAAAGAAAACCCACTGTTAGCTGGCTTCTCTCTGACACACTCAACTTGCAGTCTTCCCTGACCTCCACGGCGGCCCAACACCGAGACAGTCAAGCGTGACGGGAGGCTTGACCCCAAGGCTTGACCCCTCTCCCCACTCCGGTCCGGCCGGTCCGGCACGCATGCATGTGCGAGCGCTTGACCCGACCAGCGAGAGAAAGGAACTCCGCGGGTTGGGTTAATTATCAGCATGGGGTTTCTCTGTCCCATCTGTCACTGCACTTCGGAGGAAGACGACAGTGAATCGGGGCAAGCTACGGCACACTGTACGTACATCCAACACACCACACACACACACCCCACGGCAGAGCGGACACGGAGACAGGAGTATTGTGTGGCGACAGTCATTGTTCAGTTATGCTGCGCTCTTTTTTTTTTTTTTTTTTATGAACGTCGTACGTATGTCGCGCGCGTGGCGGTGAATCCATCCATTGTAGTCTGGTGTTGGCGAACGAAAACGCAAACACCTGGAAAGACTAAAGGAAGAGAGAAGCACTAAACAAGGGTGCTACAAACTGTATAGTCGACAAGATTCCACTCCTGTAAGTGAAAGACAGCCACTGAATGGAAAAATTAAATCACCAAATATGTTAGGCCTACACACACACAACACACACACACACACAGAGAGATAATACACAAACAATACAAGTCAAAGCGTTTGACGCTCTCGCCAAATAGTTCACCCCAGTCTGTAAGCCATCTACAACAGCGCTAATGATCGAATTTCTCCTTCACTCACTGATAGTGAAATCCAGCAATGTGTGTGTGTGTGTGGTGTGTGTGTAGTGTAAGTGTGTGTGTGTGTGCGTTGTGTGTTTTGTGTGTGAGTGTGTGTGTGTGCGTGTGTGTGTGGGGTGTGTGTGTGTGTGTGCGGGGGGAGGAGG
>JAFLJL010000724.1:0-10000 GCA_018398815.1 Conus ventricosus | reverse complement strand
GAGGCAGACCAACACTCTGGTGCGCTCGATGTACCGCAGGTGCACAGCTGTGATCAATGCTCGAGGTGGTCACACCAGATACTGACATTCTGCTGTTAACACAGGGTCAAGGTCAAGTTCATGTGACCTTATTTTCTACCAGAATGAACTTTGAAAGGACACTTTTGCGGTGTTCGATTGCTTTTTCTCAACTTTCTATTACCAGTTCAAAGGAATCGGTAGCCAAATTACATCAACATTTCTATACAGTTTGTTTTCGCGTTTTTTATGCCTCTGAGTATACATGATAAATGAAAAGAAAACAATGAACAGCTTATGGCGACGAAACATGATTTACATGATTAAAGAGAGAGAGGGGAGAGAGAGAGAGAGATGAGAGAGAGAGAGAGGAGAGAGAGAAGGGGAAAAGCAAGTATGCAGAGAGTTGGAGCGGGACTGATGGAGAGACAAGTCAGGGACACAGAGAGATATAGGCGCAGCAATGGAGACACGGGACCGAGAAACTGGAAGAGTTGAAAGAGAAAATTGTAAGAGTGGATGGGGGGGGGGGGGGGGGTGCAAGGAGTAAGACAGAATGGGTGAGGGTTAGGAGGTGGGAGTGAATGGGGGGAGGAACAGGAAGAGGAGGGGGCAGATGGGGTCCACATCAGCCTGAGGAAATGGGCTCAGGCCCTGACTCATTAGTCTTGAGCTCAGGTGGACGGAAGTCATTGGGAAATCAAGGGGGGAGGGGGAGGGGGGCTAGTGGGCGGGGCGAGGGGAGGATGGGAAAATGGTGGAAGGATGCAGAGTAAGCAGATTGGATGGGAGGGAGAGGAGGGAGAGGAGGGAGAGAGGGAGAGGAGGGAGAGGAGGGAGAGGAGACAGAGGAGGGACAGGAGGGACAGGAGAAAGAGGAGGGAGAGGAGGGAGAGGAGGGAGAGGAGACAGAGAAGGGAGAGGAGACAGAGGAGGGAGAGGAGGGAGAGGAGGGAGAGAAGGGAGAGGAGGGAGAGGGGGGAGAGGAGACAGAGGAGGGAGAGGAGACAGAGGAGGGGGAGGAGGGAGAGGAGACAGAGGAGACAGAGGAGGGAGAGGAGGGAGAGGAGGGAGAGGAGACAGAGGAGGGAGAGGAGGGAGAGGAGGGAGAGGGGGAGAAAGGAAGAGGAGGAGAGGAGGGAGAGGAGGGGAGGAAGGGAGAGGAGAGAGGAGGAGAGGAGGGAGAGGAGGGAGAGGAGGGAGAGGAGGGAGAGAGGAGGGAGAGAGAGGGAGGGAGAGGAGAGGAGGGAGAGGAGGGAGAGGAGGGAGAGGGAGAGGAGAGAGGAGGGAGAGGAGGGAGAGGGAGAGGAGAGGGGGGAGAGGGAGGGAGAGGAGGGAGAGGAGACAGAGGAGGGAGAGGAGACAGAGGAGGGAGAGGAGGGAGAGGAGGGAGGAGAAGAGAGAGGAGGGAGAGGAGAAAGGAGGGAGAGGAGAGGAGAGGAGGAGCAGAGGAGGGAGAGGAGACAGAGGAGACAGAGGAGGGAGAGGAGGACGAGGAGGGAGAGGAGGGAGAGGAGACAGAGGAGACAGAGGAGGGAGAGGAGGGAGAGGAGACAGAGGAGGGAGAGGAGACAGAGGAGACAGGAGGAGGAGAGAGGAGGGAGAGGAGACAGAGGAGGGAGATAGGGAGAGGAGACAGAGGAGGAAGAGGAGGGAGAGGAGACAGAGGAGGGAGAGGAGGAGGGAGGGAGGAGACAGAGGAGGGAGAGGGAGAGGAGAGAGGAGAGGGAGGGAGAGGAGACAGAGGAGGGAGGGGGAGACAGAGGAGAAGAGGAGGGAGAGGAGGAGAGAGGAGACAGAGGAGACAGAGGGGGGGGGAGACGGAGAGGAGGGAGAGGAGACAGGAGGAGGGAGAGGGAGGGAGGAGGGAGGGAGAGAGGAGACAGAGGAGGAAGAGGAGGGAGAGGAGGGAGAGGAGACGGAGGAGGGAGAGGAGACAGAGGAGACAGAGGAGGGAGAGGAGACAGAGGAGGAAGAGGAGGGAGAGGAGACAGAGGAGGGAGAGGAGGGAGAGGAGACAGAGGAGGGAGAAGGGCAAGAAAGCATCAGGGTATCAAGGGGCAGCAACATCCGCCGTACATTCGTGGAGAGCGGCCCGCTGATTGGCTATTGGCAAGGGGTCAGGCAGTGGTTGACCAATCAGTGATTGGTTGTTCAGTAGACGTCAGTCTACCTGGGGATGAAAGATGCCGAAAGCGAAAACAACACATTAGACTGCTATTGACCCTTCTCAAGAGAGGCCTTACCTGATGGGCAGGTGCGCGTGTTCACGTGTATGCTTGTGCTGCGTGTGTGTGTGTGTGTGTGTGTGTGTGTGTGTGTGTGTGTGTGTGTGTGTGTGTGTGGTGTGTGTGTGTGTTGTGTGGAGAGAGAGAGAGAGAGAGAGAGAGAGAGAGAGGGGAAAAGAAAGGAGAGAGAGAGAGAGACAGAGAGACAGGGACAGACAGAGACAGACAGACAGACAACACACACACATGCAAATACATTCTCTTTCTCCCCCCCCCCTTCTCCGCCCCCAACATGCACAAAAGTGAAGAAAACCACACACACCACACGCACACACACACACACACACACACACACACACACACACACACACACACAACACACCCCACACACACTATAATAATGATAATGATAACAATAATAGTAATACTAACACTAATAACAATAACAATGAAAATAACAATAATAATAATGATGAAGACAATGAATTGGAGACTCTTATTACAGGCTACAGAATGCTTCTTTGTTTTTGCTTCAACTGATGGTCATTGAGGCTTGGGAAATACACACACCTGCAGTGTTGGCCAGGGAGTGATTGTTTCTGCTCGGTGAAATAAACAATTTCACGCTGCACTGCACCTGCTTATGAGGGCGGCCAGTTTCACTTGATCACTCAACAGATCTGATCATGTGGATTAGTTGAGGTAAACAACAGTGTATGTATTGTGCAGAAGTAAATCAAGAAAAAAATAAAAACACGCAGAAAACAACTTTCCCAAGTAACATCATGGAACTAGCGCATGAGTAGAAATACCATAAGCATGAAAAATAACTGACACTTTTTCTTTGCATCAACAGGTGACGTCATGTCTACAGAAACACGACACGGATTGATATTGTATCAAAACAACTCAGTGTGTTCAGCGGATTGATATTGTATCAAAACAACTCAGTGTGTTCAGCGGATTGATATTGTATCAAAACAAACTCAGTGTGTTCAGCGGATTGATATTGTATCAAACAAACTCAGTGTGTTCAGCGGATTGATATTGTATC
Source organism: Conus ventricosus (assembly GCA_018398815.1). Taxonomy (NCBI): domain Eukaryota; kingdom Metazoa; phylum Mollusca; class Gastropoda; order Neogastropoda; family Conidae; genus Conus; species Conus ventricosus. Next base: position 6,700 of record JAFLJL010000724.1, on the reverse strand, counting down.
AAACAAACTCAGTGTGTTCAGCGGATTGATATTGTATCAAACAAATCAGTGTGTTCAGCGGATTGATATTGTATCAAACAAACTCAGTGTGTTCAGCGCATTGATATTGTATCAACAAATCAGTGTGTTCAGCGCATTGATATTGTATCAAACAAACTCAGTGTGTTCAGCGGATTGATATTGTATCAAACAAACTCAGTGTGTTCAGCGGATTGATATTGTATCAAACAAACTCAGTGTGTTCAGCGCATTGATATTGTATCAAACAAACTCAGTGTGTTCAGCGCATTGATATTGTATCAAACAAACTCAGTGTGTTCAGCGCATTGATATTGTATCAAACAAACTCAGTGTGTTCAGCGCATTGATATTGTATCAAACAAACTCAGTGTGTTCAGCGCATTGATATTGTATCAAACAAACTCAGTGTGTTCAGCGCATTGATATTGTATCAAACAAACTCAGTGTGTTCAGCGCATTGATATTGTATCAAACAAACTCAGTGTGTTCAGCGGATTGATATTGTATCAAACAAACTCAGTGTGTTCAGCGGATTGATATGTATCAAACAAACTCAGTGTGTTCAGCGGATTGATATTTTATCAAACAAACTCAGTGTGTTCAGTGCATTGATATTGTATCAAACAAACTCAGTGTGTTCAGCCACATGCGCAGTTTGTGATCGATGGTTTAATCATTGATTAAGATCAAGGCTGCGGTTGACTTGGTAAAATCTAACGAGTGTTGGCTATGTGTGAAGAGAAACAAAACAAAGAAATGCTGCTTGTGGGATAACGTTTGTTTACATTTTTACAAGCACACAGGGAAGAGAGAGAGAGAGAGAGAGAGAGAGAGAGGAGAGAGAGAGAGGAGAGAGAGAGAGGAGAGAGAGAGAGAGAGAGAGAGAGAGAGGAGAGAGAGAGAGGACTCAAGACTCAAAATCTTTATTACTCAAGGATAAAGATTTTAGGCATGTGCCTATTCTTCCAATCTGTCCTGCAATTGTCAATCTCGGGGTACGTCAGTGGAGGAAGGACTAGCGCACAGCCCAAACACACTCACAGCTTGCTTACAATCTCATTCATATATCATGCATTCGTCAAATCAAACCACTAGTAAAGTCTATAACTTTACTACACATAATCATGGAAAAAACATCAATGCGCATGAAGTCAAACAAAATAAAACATTCTCTCTTTCCTTGAACTTCACAAAACCATTTATCTAAATCATCATACCTAACCCGGGTTATAAATAGATTTTCTACTTTACCTGGCCAGGTGATCTTAAACTATTTACGAATCACTGTCTTTCCTTTTTTTCTTCTTTTTTTCTTTTCACTGTCACTTTCACAAGCACCAGTCGCAACACAACTGCTGGCACTGGTCAGGTTGGACCGCTGGCACTGGTTAGGTTGGACCGCTGGCACTGGTCAGGTTGGACCGCTGGCACAGGTCAGGTTACTGGCGTTGGCCTGTGGTTCTGCCTGATGAAAGTGGCGCTGCCAGGTATGAGGTCGAACCCTGGTTCAATTGAATAGTGACTACCAAGCATTGATCTGTTCTCCTTTCTTCCTTCCTGCACTAACGCATTGCACTCTCTCTCTCTCTCTCTCTCTCTCTCTCTCTCTCTCTCTCTCTCTCTCTCTCTCTCTCTCTCTCTCTCTCTTCTAGTCTGCTCTATCAAATGGACATAGTTGCCTTTTTTTCTTTTCTTTTTTTCTCTTCATCGATTAGCAACTCTCTCTCTCAACATCTCTCCTTAGTCCTTCCTCTGCAGACTCTATATGGTGCTAATGCTTCAACTCGGTTCTCTTCACTCCTTCCCTCATCTCTCTGCTTCCTTTTCGTGCAGAGCCTACTCCCAGAACCTCTCTCTCTGCCTCTCCTTCGAGGAAGAGAGAGAGAGAGAAAAGAAAAGATAAGAGAAAAGAGAGAGAGAGAGAGAGAGAGAGAGAGAGAGAGAGAGAGAGAGAGGAGAGAGAGATGAGAGAGAGGAGAGAGAGAGAGAGAGAGAGAGAGAGACTGACACTGACACTGACATCTTTTATTGACAATGGCTTATAGCCTTTTTGTCAAGGGGGTACAATGTCTTTTTTCATTCATAGAAGAAAAGAAAACAAAAGGAGAACTGCAAATTAGGTGTCTACACAACTAATCAAAATTAAGAAATGATCTCGATTTCCATCACTCATTTGCGTTTCATGAATATGTTCTAGTACAAAATCATTCTCACACAACACCATTCCCTTCACATACGCACACTGATCCATCCTCTCTTCCATCGACTTGCACGCACGCATTTGTATCCTTATCCTCCCTTCTCCCCATTCACATACATTCTCTTGTACAGATGATTTATCTGGCTTGATATGAAAAACACTCACTTGAACCATCAAGCTTCAAGGTCAAATAAGTATTCTGAACAATAAAATGAAATATAATTGATATCCCCTCAGTGTTTTGAACTTTATTCATTCATAATTTTCTTCCGCGTGTCTACAGCTTCTGTTAGATATTTTGCTAGCATCTTTAACAATGTTCCGTCATTTGTTTGCAAAATATTGTTAAGGTTTCGACTCTTGACTATGTTATAATCAAAGAGTCTTGATCTTTTTCTAATGTAAGCAGGACAAGTGAACAAAAAATGTAATTCATCGTCTCTAATTGCAATATCATTACATAATGGACATGAATCATCAACAGTATCATTATTTAGATACCATCTTTTATTAGCATTTAATCCCAGTGTTCTATTTCTAAATCTTGCAAGGATACCTCTTTGCCACCGATTAGATACTAGATGTAAATACTTTTCTGCCTCCAAGTTACTTTTGAAGGATAGGAACCAGGAAACTATCTATCATTTCTTCTAGTTGGCTGTGCCAGTTTTGTTTATACGAGGAAATTAGTCTGTCTTTGAATTCAGACATAAAAGCGGTCTCGTTTCCGACTGCCTGGCTCAACCACACTATCCCAAACCCATTCTCTGTCAGCACTTTCTTAACCTTAGAGGCCCAGTTAACATTTCCTAACTCACATTGTTGCAGCATCATGTCATAGGCTTGCCTGCTCAGTCTAGCTACTGGTAATCGTATTACTTTACACCAGTATCTAACACACTTTACAATACATCTGATGTACAAAGGGTACCTTCCTGTTTCACCGTAAGCTATCTTATTGGACGAATGAATCGGAATATTCAGAAACCTTTTGATTGCATAAGTGTGCACTCTTTCTATTTTTAGATTTTCTTCAAGTCCCCATATTTCAGCACCATATGTAAGAATCGGTTCAATCTGGGTATCAAATAGCTTCCAAAATATGTGTGGATCAGTAGTATTTAATTTCTTCAACGTTTCAAAATTTCTATCGAGAGAGAGAGAGAGAGAGAGAGAGAGAGAGAGAGAGAGAGAGAGAGAGAGAGAGAGAGGTAGAGAGAGAGAGAGAGAGAGAAGTATGTATGTTGAGAGATGGACAGAGGTCCAGTTTCTTCAGTGTTATCTTTACAGAAGGGGGTGCACATGAAACAGATGAAGTGGCATTAAATGCCAAATAACAATAATTACTCTATGTACTTCACCTTTATAGGCATATATTATATATATATATATATATATATATATATATATATATATATATATCAGTATATTTTAAAATGCCTAAAACAATTTTTTAAGTGCTCAACCCCTTGGGGAGCAACATTAGTTGAAACAAGTTAAAAGAGGAATCTTAAAACTATCTACAAATTTGTTTCAAGCGTGTTGCGCTGTCATCAGGATGGTTTTTGGTTTGCCCACTGCCGATGTTATATAGCGTGTGGGCTCCCGTTTGCGGTTGTTTGCACGTGCGGGTTGGCTGCACGTGTTTTTTGGGGGCTTTCAGGTTTTTGTTTTGGGTGTGTTCACTAACAACGAATTTCCACTTATGCCTGCAGTTGTTTACTATTTCTGTTTTGGTGTTTAAAGTTGCTAAGTGTGGTTTGCATAGTATTATACCATTTTTCAGTTAAACATAGGTTGCACCTTTTTGAAACATTGCTGTATGGTGATGCTCTTTTTATGATTTTCCAGGATATATTGTAGCTTGTTTTTGCGTCTTTAAGTTTCCAGATATATTTGCTCAGTTCTGTTTGGTTTTTATATTTTTCTTTATTAAATGACTGTTTGTGGTTTGCATATCTGGTTTTGAAGTTGTTTTCAGTGATCCCTATAGAGAAGGTAAATATCTTCGTTCAAGACCACCCATCTTATTTTGCACGAAAAACCCCCTTTTTCACATACAAATCACGTCCATCACATATCAGTTTTGGCTAAAATTAACACCTGTTTCACACTAAGATTAACACGCCAAAACCTCTAAAATTGACCGTAATTAGCACATTGAAACGGGGGTTTCCGTGCAGAATAGTATTTGGTGATCGTGAACAAACATATTTACGTGAAACAAACATATTTACCTTCTCTCTAGGTAACATAAAATCAACTAAAAATTTATATGGTTTGGCAGTCCTGTTTGTTCACAGCCCGCCACCAGACTGGAAACGCATATAACTTCTTCTGATTTCTTGCACAAAACAAGAGAAACTGATTACTTAATTTTTTTAATTGTTGTTTATATTCTGGTTTAAAAAATGAAGGCCGAAGTAGTTAGAGAGCTCAGACTTATATTTATGAAGTTGGAGTTAAGAGCGAGGTGGGGGCTTGAAAGAGAAGAGTTAGAGAATATGTTTGAAGAATTAATTACTGATCTTTTTAATCGAACAGGCATGTGAGAAAGTGTAATGAAGCCATTAGTAAAATACCAGATTCTTGGTCCCAACCAGTTGTAAAGTTGTTTGCCATATTAGTTGATAATATGGCTCCTGAAGATGTTAATCTGACTGTTTCTACCAGTTCTGAAGGAGTAGCTATTCGCTTTAATGAAGATCAGGTTTTACGATTAGAAAAGACTATGAATAACAGTTGAATTTACAAGAGAAACTGATTATTTAATTTTTTTTAATTTATAATTTTATTCTGGTTTAAAAAATGAACCCCCACGTAGTTATAAAGTTTACAGAAATATTTGATGATTTTGGGTGGGCGATTAATGCTGGAGTTGATAAAGAAGTGTTAAAGGACATGTTTGATGAATTTATAACAGAACTTTTTGAAAGCTTAACTATACGAGAAAGCGTATTGAAAGCCGTTAGTAAAATCCCAGAGTCTTGGTCTAAACCATTATAAGCTTTTGCTATTTTACTTGATAATATTGCCCCAGAAGATGCTGACCTGCATGTGTCTGATGACCTTGAAGGAGTAACTGTTACCTTTAAACCTTTTTTTTCTGGTTTAAGCTAAAATTTTTTTGAATTTGTTAACATTGGAAGAATGCAGGCATCCCTGTAGGTAACATCACACTTTTCTGTCAACAGTGCTGATTTTGAACAGCAAGCAAAAACTCCTTAAATTTTCAATTTTTTAACAAAATGAACCCCATACTGTAGTTACACAACGTGCGCACCTGTTTTCAACAACTATTGCCCTTCTCAAGAGTACACCTTTAAAGCCTGCAGTAATGGTCAAGCAGACTGAGACTCTGGTCAAAGATTCACCAGTCTGTTATTGATCATACAGCACAAAAGCTGCCACCCAGACCAATCTTCCTCTTGATTTCCCTAAAAGGTTGACCAACCCACTATTGATCAAGCAGCACTAAATAAAAGCAGCCATCTGGATACAGCTGTCTCATTCCATTGGAGACAGACGGTCATTAACCTTTCATGTTGTAAGCCCCCTGATCTGGTCGAGCCATCATCAACACAACATACAGTATTTGCTGTGTACTCTCAAGGGGGTTGCAGAGGACAAGCACTGACGTACAGGAAAATCAGTCATTCAGAAAAAACGGTTCAAAGAGAGACAGGAAGGATCAGTTACGGAACTTCTTTTTTTGTGCCCATGGCAATGTTTTTTTTTTTTTTTTTTTAATTTTTTTTTTTATATATATGCGTATATTCATACATACACACATAATTTACACACATACACACAAAATAGATATACTATACATACACACACATATACATATTTTTATACATACACATATATACACCTACATACATACACATACATATATACCTACACACGTACATACACATATATACATACATATACCTACATACACATACACATATACATACATATATATACACACCCCACACACATCATATATTTTATATATATATATATATTATATATATATAATATATATATATATATTAATTATTATATATGTATATATATATATATATATATATATATATTATATATAACACACACATATATACACATATACATACACACACATACACAAACATATATACACCCACACACATATATAATTTAGATTCATATACACACACACACGTACATAATTTAGATTAAGTATTTCAAAAGTTCAACAATTCTCAAAAAATGTACTCAGTCACAATCTAATTAACACAAAGATAAGATAATGTTGCTTATATAGCCCAGCCGACCGCAAAGGGCCATATCGGGCTGTAATTAACACAAAAAGACCTAAAAAAAGACACACACTCGCACAAAACATAAAAAATGTTTCCATTCTCATTGTTAAATTGGTGGGCACTTTTAAAGAATTTCAAGAACTTCACATCCTTAATATTTGTTTTAAAAGGGTGGTGCTTTAAAATATTA
>JAFLJL010000723.1:30000-33808 GCA_018398815.1 Conus ventricosus | reverse complement strand
GTGATATGTTACGTATAAAAGTCAAAGAGCACAGTGTTCTCTGCTGGCAGTATGCTACGTATAAAAATCAAAGACCACAGTTCCTTGCTGGCAATATGCTACGCATCATCGCCTATTACCCCTCCTTGGGTACAGGCCGCCAGCCAAGGACCTCCAGGCATCTCTGTCCTGGGCTTTCTTTCCAGCTGGTTCCAAGTCATCCCATGTTCCTGATGTCTGCTTCCAGGTCCCTGCGCCAGGTGTTCCTTGGCCGACCTCTTTTTTCGTTTTCCTTGGGGCTTCCTTGTTAGGGCTTGTCTGGTGATGTTGCTTGCAGGCTTCCGCACCGTATGTCTAATCCAGCCCCGACGTCGTTTCTTGATTTCCTGTTCTGCGGGCAGCTGGTTTGTTCTCTCCCAGAGCTCGTTGTTGTTGATGGTGTCTGGCCATCGGATGCGGAGAATCATGCGCAGGCAGTAGTTGATAAACACCTGCACTTTCGTGGTGGTGGCGACTGTAGTTCTCCAGGTCTCCGCTCCGTACAATAGAACTGCCTTGATGTTGGTGTTGAAGAACCTGACTCTGGTGTTGACTGACAGTTCCTTGGAGCTCCAGCTGTTCCGTAGCTGTACGAACGCTTCCCTGGCCTTTCCGATCCTTACTCTGACGTAAGCGTCTGTGCCCCCCTGCTTGTCGATGAACTGCCCAGGGAGGTAAAGGCTTCGACCTCCTCTAGCATCTCGCTGTCTAGCATGATCGAGTTGGTGCTGACAGTGTTGGCCTTGAGAATCGTGCTCTTGCCTTTATGGAGGTTGAGCCCTACTTGTGCTGATGTGGCTGCTGGCAATATACTACGGATAAAAGTCAAGGACCACAGTGTTCTCTGCTGGTGATATGCTACGGATAAAAGTCAAGGACCACAGTGTTCTCTGCTGGCAATATGCTACGGATAAAAGTCAAGGACCACAGTGTTCTCTGCTGGCAATATGCTACGGATAAAAGTCAAGGACCACAGTGTTCTGCTGGCAATATGCTACGTATAAAAGTCAAGGACCACAGTGTTCTCTGCTGGCGATATACTACGGATAAAAGTCAAACACCACAGTGTTCTGCTGGCAATATGCTACGTATAAACGTCAAGGACCACAGTGTTCTCTGCTGGCGATATACTACGGATAAAAGTCAAACACCACAGTGTTCTGCTGGCAATATGCTACGTATAAAAGTCAAGGACCACAGTGTTCTCTGGCAATATGCTACGTATAAAAGTCAAGGACCACAGTGTTCTCTGGTGATATGCTACGTATAAAAGTCAAGGACCACAGTGTTCTCTGGTGATATGCTACGTATAAAAGTCAAAGAGCACAGCGTTCTCTGCTGGCGATTTACAAGCCAGTAGCACTGGCATGTCCACAAGGAATAAATGTGGCACCTGTGACAAAGTTGTAACTAAGAAATCAAATGGAATACTCTGTGAATATTGTGCCAAATGGTACCATGCTGGTTGCCAGGGGTTATCAGCTGAAGTGCTCAGTGCCATAACATTATGCGGGGCCAGCTCCCACTGGTTTTGTAATGTCTGCAATCCTAAGGCCCTAGATGTATTGAGAATGGTACAGTCTCTCAAGGACAAGAATGATGAGCTTGAAGCTAGGCTAGTTAATGTAGAAGGGAAACTGACTGACCAGGGAAATGACTTTAGAGACTTCAAAGAGAAACAGGAGGCATTTAATACAGGCATTGCTGAGAAAGTAGATATGAAACTAAATGAAAGTACCTCACAGAGTGTCTCAGAGATGAATGAGAGAGAGCTGAGAAAACAGAACTTGATCTTTTCAACCTCCCCGTGAGTGAAAAGCTGGAGCCGAAAGGCAGAATTGGTGATGACACTGAACAAGTCAAGAGGGTCCTACAGACTATGGAAGTCACTGAGTGTGACTTTCAGCAACCTGTGCGCCTTGGTAGCAAGGGAGATTCGCCTAGACCACTGAGGGTTAGGTTCAAGCAACACGACGACTGTGTGAAGATTCTGAGGTCAGCCAAGAAGCTGCAAGGCAGTGATACTTTTGTTAGCAGGGACATGACCCCTTTAGAGAGAGACGAGAGAAGGGCTCTGGTGAAACTAAAGAACCAACGACAGGAAGAATCCGAGGAGAAAGGGGAGAATGCAAAATGGTTGATCCGCAGAGGGAAGGTGGTCAACACCGCACGAGCAAGGCCTCGAGCTCCCGAAGGGGAGGTCGAAGGCCAAGAGTAACTGCTCAGCGGAATGATACTGTACATAGTGTAAATAGTGGTTGTGGAAATATGGCAAGGGTCTTGATGCTAGAAACGATAGTGCAATGTTTCCTGGCAACAAACTGAAAGTCCTGTACTCAAATGCAGACTGCCTTATGAATAAGAGACAGGAACTAGCAGTGTTGATAGCCCTTCACTGTCCAGATATAATCTGCGTTACAGAAGTTGTGCCGAAGAACACTGTAGTGCCAATACAAACTTGTGAACTTCAGATTCAAGGTTATGAAACATTTACAAACCTTTCTACGTGTAAAAGGGGTGTTCTGATTTACACCAAAACTGATCTGAAAGCAGTGCAAAGTGACATAAATGATGCCTGTGTGGGTGATGGATCCTGCTGGTGCGAAGTACGCTTGGCAGGGAATGACAAGTTACTGACAGGGTGTGTCTATAGGTCTCCCAACAGTGTAGCTCAGAACAATGAAGATTTGATCTCAGACTTGAAGAATGCGTGTTCGAAGAACTTCTCACACGTGCTTATCTGTGGAGATTTCAATCTGCCGGATGTTAAGTGGTCAGAAAACTGCGCTTGTGAAAGCCCCCTGGGCGCGTCATTTGTAGAAGGTTTTAGAGACTGTTTCTTGCACCAGCATGTATTCGAGCCTACTCACCATACACCTGGTCAGACTGCAAACACTCTCGATTTAGTTCTTACGAATGAAGAGGGTATGATTGGTGACATATGCTATGAGCAACCACTCGGTAAGAGCCACCACTCAACATTGATGTTTGATTTGGACTGTTACACAAACCAGAGCAAAGTGAACCCTCCAAGGTTTATACTTGAGAAAGCCAACATGGAAGAGATTAAGAAGTGCATGGGGTCTGTAGACTGGAAATCAGCTCTCGAAAATACATCATGTGAAGAGGCTTGGTCAGTGTTTACCGGGAAGGTGAAAAACTGTATGGATGATTTCATTCCAAAAACTAGACCTGGCTCAGAAAAAAAGAAGAAGCAACTGTGGATGAATGAAAAAGTGTTTGCAAAGGTCAAGAAGAAATATGCTGCCTTTAGGAGGTATATGGAAACAAGAGACGGTGGAGACTATCTGGAGTATGCCAAGGCTAGAAATCAGGCAAAATGGGAGTGCCGGAAGGCTGTCAGAGACCTTGAAAGAAAGATAGCGCAGGAATCAAGGGACAACCCAAAAGCTTTTTTCTCATATGCAAAGAGTAAGTTAAATACCAGATCTGGCGTTGCAGACTTAATTAGAGACGATGGCTCAGTGGCCAGCAGCAATAGTGAGAAAGCCGACTTACTGAACTCCTTCTTTGTTCAGTGTTCACAGAGGAAGACACCGGTAATGTGCCAGAGTTTTTAGAGAGAGGTTTTGAACAGCCACTTGAAAATGTGAACATCTCAGAAGATGAGGTGAGAAAGAAACTTCAGAAGTTGGTCCCTGGCAAAGCTATGGGCCCAGATGGTGTCCCCCCATCTGTGCTGAAGGCGTGTGCAGAAGAATTGTCTGTTCCACTGGCCATCATCATGAACAGGTCTATCCAAGAGGGCGCCCTGCCCAGCGAGTGGAAA
>JAFLJL010000723.1:7500-25000 GCA_018398815.1 Conus ventricosus | reverse complement strand
TGGGAATGACTTCAACTGTCAGTTACATCAAAGAGGTCAAGTGGGATACTTCAACTGTCAGTTACATCAAAGAGGTCAAGTGAATAACTTCAACTGTCAGTTACATCAAAGAGGTCAGTGGGAATGACTTCAACTGTCAGTTACATCAAAGAGGTCAAGTGAATAACTTCAACTGTCAGTTACATCAAAGAGGTCAAGTGGAATAACTTCAACTGTCAGTTACATCAAAGAGGTCAAGTGGAATAACTTCAACTGTCAGTTACATCAAAGAGTGGGAATAACTTCAACTGTCAGTTACACAAGAGTGGGAATAACTTCAACTGTCAGTTACATCAAAGAGTGGGAATGACTTCAACTGTCAGTTACATCAAAAGAAGGTGGGAATAACTTCAACTGTCGGTTACATCAAAGAGGTCAAGTGGAAAAATCGACCACTTGTGGAAGAGCTTCCCAAACTTGACCACAAGGTTTCAATTACTCTGGAAGGGAAAATCACATTAGGAGAAGCAGCCGCAGCACTTAAAAATATTGTACAAAACCGTGAAAAATAATGAAAGTACAGGAAGCGACGAATTCACCTGTGATGTTTTTTAACTCATCTGGAAACAAATTGGGGTGTTTGTAGTCAGGTCACTTAGTCAAGGATTTGATGGAAAAGAATTGTCTGTGACTCAGAAAGAAGGAATTATAACATGTATCTTCCGACCAGATAAACAAGGAATACGTAAAAACAATCCTGGAGGCCTATCAAATTATTGAATGTTGTAGATGAAATTGGGTCAGCATGCATAGCAGCAGGAATAAAATCAGTCCTGATAAGTCTAATCAGTGAAGATCAAGCGGGATTTATTCGTGGGTGATATACCGGAGACAGCATTAGACATACATACGATTTGATATACCATTTAGATAAAAAAAATCTTCCAGGCTTGCTGTTGTGTTGACCTCAAAAAAGCTTTTTGATGCCAACGATTGGAATTTCATGCTCAAAGTACTTAAGGCCTTTGGGTTTGGAGATAATATTATAATTGGAGAGAAACGTTATATGATTTCACTAAGGCCACTATAATCATAAATGGACAAGCATCAAATTGGTTCAAAATCAAAAGGGGTTGTAAACAGGGTGATTCTATCTCGCTGTATTCATTGTTTAATGCGTTGAAGTTTTAGCAAACATGGTCAGACAAAGGCAAAAATATCAAGGGGTTATTCATAGACCATATCCAACATAAAACTGCACAATTTGCTGACGACACACAAGCTTTTCAAAATGGAGATCAATTACTTTTGAAGACACTAATTAATATTTGGATAAATTTGGAATGATATCAGATCTGAAGATGAATTGCGAGAAGACATGTGCTGTTTGGCTAGGACAGGAAAGAAAATCAGCAGAGAAGTATAAGCCACATCTCAGGATGGAATGGCAACAGAACATGAGCCCACAGGCTGCACAGATATGAATTTCACTGAAAAGTTCCCAGAAATTGCACAGTTATACAGAGTTTGGGTGAAAAGAATTCCAACACCACTGATAATAACAGCAATTTTGAAATTTTTAATGCAAAACAAAATAGTGTATTTACGGTTACTTCTGTCGAATCCTTAAGATAAACTCTTGCGTCGTCACTGTCTAAAGTTCACATGGAGTGGAAAAAAAAAAGATAGAATTAGAAGAAAGATGCACAGAAAAAACACGCGAGGGAGGGATTGGATTTCTAGACAAACTGATTTATGCAAGTCTTGAAATTAGGATAGATAAGAAACCTTCACCATCATTTCAATTACCCCGGAGTCTTGAAGACCGTTGGGGCTTCACAGAAGACTTTGCAACACCTTCCTCCACTCCTCCCGGTTCTCAGATGCTCTTAGGCAGTTGCTGAGTGTGAGGCCAGTCCATGCACTGATGTTGTTCTCCCATCTCTTTGTCTGTCTTCCTCTCCTTCTGCCTTCTCGCACGGTTCCGTGTAGAATGGTTTGGCAAGTCCTGTTGATCTTAAGACATCACCGAGCCATCTCATTTTCCTTCTTCTCACTTTGAACAACAGGTCTTCGTATGGTCCAATGGCTTGTCTTGCTCTGGTCTGGACCTCAAAATTGGTAATGTAGGCTTTGTGTGAGATGCCAAGGATCTTGTGGAAGCATCTCATCTCTAATGCCTGAATCTTTCACTGAATTTCAGCTGTCAGAGTCCACGTCTCACAGGCATGGAGAAATATGGCAATGACCAGGGAGCGTATCAGTCTGATCTTGGAATTGACTGTGGTGTTTCTGTCATTCCAGTTGGGTCTGAGAAACCTCAGAGAGACAATCATAAATGGAAAGGGATCGAATGTTGTTGTTTGTTTTTTAACCCGAACGCACAAAAACTAGATAAACTCTTACCGCACTCTCTGTTGACTCAAGGCGAGAAAAGGGGGGCCGGAATAGCTCAGTTGGTAGAGCTCCCGACTCGTAACCTTGGTGATCCTAGGATTGCGGGTTCGAATCTCCGCCGGGCCGTTTCGGTACAGGGAGATTTTTCCCTCGGAGTTAAGATTGGTTCTGACTCTATTTCCCATACAGTCCTTCGAATGAGACTATAAATCGAGGTTCCGTGCGTACACATGTAAAATATCATCACCAACTTTCGGAAGAGAAGGCCAGTTTGGCCGTTGGTATGGATGACATGTTACACATAGCATGCACCTTCCCCGAAATTGGAGTATGGCTGCCTTAATAAAAGATTCAGGAAACAAAGTTGGAGTGCATTTAGATGAGATTAATATACACAACGCTGCCGAAAAATGTGTCGAGCATAGGTGGCAAATCTGATCACAAATATACATTTTGTAAGCAACTTAAAAAATTTGCACATAAGGATTGATGCATACATATAACATCTTTCTTTTCAAATGAAGATTAATACTTTCTGGACACGACACAGAGTTTAGATCTGACAGAGCATTAGACTTTATTCTGCTGTTGGCTAATTTCTACATTTACAAATCGAATTAGAAAATGAATTTCCTCGTACAAATGTGCTGATTAAATTATTGAAAGACAGATATAAAATAGAAAAGTACATCGCTTATGTTAACTTAAAAAACGGCCAATTTTAACACAGTCTCGCATAAATGTAAAGAATTAATTGAAAATGAAGGAATGTGGAAACGAAAATAATTATATGCTTCCTTAGAACAAAATTAACATTACAATCCTCTAAGCCAATTAAAAGACGTAATCATAACGTCTGCGCACACATTAAAAATTACTTCTTGATTCTCTAAGACAACATCAACATGTAATGATATGTTTTCTTGTGGGAATGGCTGGCAGCTATTTATATCCTTCGTTTGTGTGTATGGGTTTTTAATTTGTTTGTGTTACTCTTTTTCTTATCTTTCATTTCGTCGATCCCGAGTTTAGTTATAGCTTCCTTTCTCGTTTGTTAAATGTTAAAATTATATGCATAAAAAGCTTGAACTGTAAATGAACGTATATTTTAAGGAAAAAAAAAGAACATAGGGTCATTATCAGTTACTGTGTCTAAACGAAGGCTGTGAGTCTTATCTCAAAGGACTCGGTGAAAATGGTTTCAGCAGTTCACGATGAAGAAGCACACAGACAGGAGTTATAGCAGAACCACAAGTGCATGTTACGTTGTTACTTCATTTTGTTCTAAAAGCATCCAGTTGAAATCTATAGATTATACATGTACAAAGTCTGTTTTCATTGGCACGGTCATTGGCGTAAAACATTATAGATCTCTTGTTCTTTTTAAGAATGATACACCTCTTATTTCACAATATTACTCCAACTAGATGTTTCCAGAATAAGGTGGCCCTCTTGGAGACTTAGAGGAATATTCAGTTTGGATGTAGGTTCTGTATCTAATGCACCTTTCTTGGAAATGCGATCATCCCAGTCATTTCCAAATAGTCCAGTATGTGAAGGCACCGGACAACATGTGATACGAGTTCCTCGTATTGACGGAAAAAGGATTAGGTGGCTTATTTTTATCCAAACATTCGCCTCTAACCTTCGTAATAAAAGGTTACGCTGTTTGTATCTCAGATGTTTCAGTCTGTTCAGCACAGCACTTGACATATACTCATGGGAATACTTCATTCAAAGCGCTTTTTTGCCGGTGGGCACTGCAGTCATGAAAGAGGGGCTAGTACACTCATGGGAAAGTTCACGCGGAGGTTACGTCGGTTCACATCCACTGGCCATCACACAGTGGCATCTTCAAGGGAGCAGTTATGTCCCTTGACGTCTTAACGGAATGCCCTGTGCGTGCCTGCACCCTATGTGAACACAGTGCAGGTTTCCAGGGGTGGTGCAGGTTTGCTCCCGGCTAATATGTTTGGGACAAAACTTCTGTAGCTCCCATCTGCACCTTCCGGTGTATCTGTTCCTTGTCTGTTCCTTCCCTAATGGGAATACTTCATAAATAATTCACGACTATCAAAATAGCAACCAGTCCTGCCATAAATAAGGAATAACCTTTGCCAATGTGATATGAGTTTGTTTCAATGTTCATTGCAGGATTCGCTAAGGCTGATTCTGATTGCAATTATCAAGAACAGATCCATCTTTCAAAGTGTTCAGGCAGTCGTAAGTATTCTCTTGAAGGTGAGGAGAGAGAGAGAGAGAGAGAGAGAGAGAGAGAGAGAGAGAGAGAGAGAGAGAGACAGACAGACACAGAGAGAAGAGAGAGAGAGAGAGAAGAGAGAGAGAGAGAGAAGGAGAGGGGGAGCGAGAGACAAAGAGACAGACCGACAGGCTGACAGAGAGAGAGAAATGGAGAAAGAGAGCGAGAGAGAGCGACAGACAGACAAACAGACAGGACCCATACAGCCTCTGTGGGCGTTGGGATCAGTCAACAGTTGATGAAATAGTTGCACTATATCTATGCTAGTTCATGACCAAGGCGGTGGATGTTAGCGATGGTTTCCCTGACACCTACCCCCTCTTTTGTGAATAGCGAGGTGTTGTGCTCTCCTTCCTTCTCCTCCTGTCAGCGGTTAGGGGACACCTGTTGTGCTCTCGTGTCATTCTCCTCCTGACAGGCGTTAAGGGACACCTGTTGTGCTCTCGTGTCATTCTCCTCCTGACAGGCGTTAAGGACACCTGTTGTGCTCTCGTGTCATTCTCCTCCTGACAGGCGTTAAGGGACACCTGTTGTGCTCTCGTGTCATTCTCCTCCTGACAGGCGTTAAGGGACACCTGTTGTGCTCTCGTGTCATTCTCCTCCTGACAGGCGTTAAGGGACACCTGTTGTGCTCTACTGTGGGCGACAGCTGAAGGGCCACAACCTGTCCAAAACTCACTGGTCTGTGTCGTATTAGGTAACAAAGAAGTGTTACTTACATAAGGGGTTTGTGTTTTGTGCTTCTGTCTGTATATTGTTTGTTTGTTTTTTGTTGTTGCTTTTCTTTGTTTGCTTCTTTGTTTGTTTTTCTTTTTCTTTAGCAAAGTTAGAGTCTGTTTCTGCCATTTCCTCTTTAGCAAAGTTAGAGTCTGTTTCTGCCATTTCCTCTTTAGCAAAGTTAGAGTCTGTTTCTGCCATTTCCTCTTTAGCAAAGTTAGAGTCTGTTTCTGCCATTTCCTCTTTAGCAAAGTTAGAGTCTGTTTCTGCCATTTCCTCTTTAGCAAAGTTAGAGTCTGTTTCTGCCATTTCCTCTTTAGCAAAGTTAGAGTCTGTTTCTGCCATTTCCTCTTTTGTCAGAGAAGGATTTCACATGCCGTTTGTTGATACAGGGGCTTGTCTTCTACGTATAAGAACACAGAGAGAGGGGGGAGGGAGAGAGAGAGGGAGGGAGGGAAAGAGAGAGTACTTTATTGTAAGTTGCATGATGTGCTTCTGTTGAGGATTGTTCCTATTTATCACCCAAACAACCTTCTCTTTGTACTAATGTCGGTTCCTAGATCTGGCAAATGGGAGTGTTTTTAAACAGTCCAGTAATTTGAGTTTGATCCTAGTTTCGTAAAGACGATCAAAAACCAAAACTCAAGGATTCATACCATTTCTTTCTACTTTCAGCAGATGTCAGCCTCACAGACACTTCTGAAAATCTCACCCAGTTAGCTGTGAAGGATGACGGAACGAAAATGTCCTCCTATGCCATCCTTCTCTCCAACATCACCATCATGCTGTGGAGGGTGGTGCCACCGATGCATTTGGTGCTGGGGACGTTTGGCAATGTGATGATCGTGGTGGTGATGCGGGGGATGAGAGGGTCCCAGTCCACGGCCTGTCTGTCGGTCTACTTCACTGCTCTGGCTGTCTCAGACCAGGGTCTCTTGATGACCTTGGTGCTGTGGCTCTGGATCGACATCGTGTTTGGCTGGCCGACAGCATTTTTCCACTACAGTCTTTTGTGCAAAATCCCCAGATTTGTGTGGTACGTCACTTCCGTCACGTCAGCGTGGTTTCTGGTGACGATGACGTTTCAGCGAGTGACGTCAATTCTCGTGCCACACCGTGTTGGAGTTTTATGCACTGTGAGGAGAGGCAAGATCATTATTGCCGCCATTGTGGCTGTGTCCTGTGTGCTGAATGTCCATCTTCTCTTCACAGTGTCCTTCCATCCTGAGTACAGCCGGTGTCTTTACCTGAAGGAGGTGCGGAACATCATGGACGTCTTCACCTGGCTGGACCTGATCTGGGGATCCATGATCCCCTTTCTGTTGCTCATCATCGGCAATTCCGTGCTCATCGTGCAGGTGATTCGATCCCTACAGCTCTCTCGGAAAATGAAAGGGAATCTGGACCATCAGTCATCAGCGAGTAACGTGAACCCCATGGCTAGAACGCTGATTCTGGTGTCAGTGGCCTTCTTAATACAGTCTCTTCCAATGCGAGTCTTTGATGTGTACAGAAGACCTCTAGGTGTCATCATTGACGATCCTGATTTCAAAGCAGAGATAATTCTGGTGGGATCTATCGCCTATTTGATGTGGTTATCCACTGGTGCCTGCAACTTCTACCTGTATCTCCTCAGTGGTAAGAAATTCAGAGAGGAAACCATTCGGCGTCTGTGTCGCTGGTGCTCCGCTAAGTAAAGACCACACCGTCAGGGTGATGATGCTCCTGAATAAAGACCACACCGTCAGGGTGATGATGTTCCTAAATAAAGACCACACCGTCAGGGTGATGATGTTCCTAAATACAGACCACACCGTCAAGGGTGATGATGTTCCTAATAAATGTGTTTCCTGGAATAAAGACCACACTGTCAGGGTGATGATGTTCCTAAATAAAGACCACACTGTCAGGGTGATGATGTTCCTAATGATGTTCCTGAATAAAGACCACACTGTCAGCGTGATATGTTCCTAAATAAAGACCACACCGTCAGGGTGATATGTTCCTATAAAACTGTGATGTTTCCTAAATAAAGACCACACTGTCAGGCGTGATTGTTCCTAAATAAAGACCACACCGTCAGGGTGATAATGTTCCTAATAAAGACCACACGTCAGGGTGATGATGTTCCTGAATAAAGACCACACTGTCAGGGCGATGATGTTCCTAAATAAAGACCACACCGTCAGGGTGATAATGTTCCTAAATAAAGACCACACCGTCAGGGTGATGATGTTCCTGAATAAAGACCACACTGTCAGGGCGATGATGTTCCTAAATAAAGACCACACGTCAGGGTGATATGTTCCTAAATAAAGACCACACGTCAGGTGATGATGTTCCTGAATAAAGACCACACTGTCAGGGTGATGATGTTCCTAAATAAAGACCACACTGTCAGGGTGATGATGTTCCTAAATAAAGACCACACTGTCAGCGTGATGATGTTCCTGAATAAAGACCACACGTCAGGGTGATGATGTTCCTAAATAAAGACCACACTGTCAGGGATGATTGATGTTCCTAAATAAAGACCACACTGTCAGGTGATGATGTTCCTAAATAAAGACCACACCATCAGGGCGATGATGTTCCTAAATAAAGACCACACGTCAGGGCGATGATGTTTCCTTGTGATTGTTCCTAAATAAGACCACACGTCAGGGTGATGATGTTCCAATGATGTTCCTAAATACAGACCACACGTCAGGCGATGATGTTCCTAAATGATGTTTCCTAAATAAAGACACACGTCAGGGTGATGTTTGTGATTTCCTGAATAAAGACCACACTGTCAGGGTGATGATGTTCCTAAATAAAGACCACACTGTCAGGGTGATGATGTTCCTAATATTTCTAAAAGACCACACTGTCAGGTGATGATGTTCCTAAATAAAGACCACACTGTCAGGGATGATGTTCCTAAATAAAGACCCAACGCCGTCAGGGTGATGATGTTCCTAAATAAAGACCACACTGTCAGGGTGATGATGTTCCTAAATAAAGACCACACTGTCAGGTGATGAGATGTTCCTAAATAAAGACCACACATGTCAGGGTGATGATGTTTCTAAATAAAGACCACACTGTCAGGCGATGATGATGTGATTCCTAATAAAGACCACACTGTCAGGGTGATGTGTTCCTAAATAAAGACCACACGTCAGGGGATGTGTTCCTAAATAAAGACCACACTGTCAGGGTGATGTGTTCCTAAATAAAGACCACACCGTCAGGGATGTTTCGATAAGACACACTGTCAGTGATGTGTTCCTAAATAAAGACCACACCGTCAGGGTGATGATGTTCCTAATGATGTTTCCTAAATAAAGACCACACCGTCAGGGTGATGATGTTCCTAATGATGTTCCTAAATACAGACCACACCGTCAGGGTGATGAGTCCAATGATGTTCCTAAATACAGACCACACGTCAGGGCGATGATGTTCCTAAATAAAGACCACACGTCAGGGTGATCATGTTTCCTAAATAAAGACCACACCGTCAGGGGATGATGTTCCTAGTGAGTTCTAATAAAGACCACACCGTCAGGGTGATGATGTTCCTAAATAAAGACCACACCGTCAGGTGATGATGTTCCTAAATAAAGACCAACCGTCAGGGTGATGATGTTCCTAGAATAAAGACCACACGTCAGGGTGATGATGTTCCTAAATAAAGACCACACCGTCAGGTGATGATGTTCCTAATGATGTTCCTAAATAAGACCACACCGTCAGGGTGGATGCTGTTCCTAAAAAAGACCACACTGTCAGGGTGATGATGTTCTAAATAAAGACCACACTGTCGGCGTGATGTTTCCTAAATAAAGACCACACCATCAGGGTGATAATGTTCCTAAATAAAGACCACACTGTCAGGGTGATGATGTTGCTAAATAAAGACCACACCTTTCAGGGTGATGATGTTCCTAATAAAGACCAACTGTCAGGGTGATGGTGTTCCTAAATAAAGACCACACTGTCAGGGTGATGATGTTCCTAAATAAAGACCACACCGTCAGGGTGATGATGTTCCTAGTGATGTTCCTAATAACAGACCACACCGTCAGGGTGATGATGTCCTAATGATGTCCTAAATACAGACCACACCGTCAGGTGATGATGTTCCTAATGATGTTCCTAAATACAGACCACACCGTCAGGGCGATGATGTTCCTAAATAAAGACCACACTGTCAGGGTGATCATGTTCCTAAATAAGACCACACCGTCAGGGTGATGATGTTCCTAGTGATGTTCCTAAATAAAGACCACACTGTCAGGGCGATGATGTTCCTAAATAAAGACCACACTGTCAGGGTGATGATGTTCCTAAATAAAGACCACACTGTCAGGGTGATGATGTTCCTAATGATGTTCCTGAATAAAGACCACACCGTCAGGGTGATGATGTTTTTGATGATGTTCCTAAGTAAAGACCACACTGTCAGGGTGATGCTGTTCCTAAATAAAGACCACACTGTCAGGGCGATGATGTTCCTAATGATGTTCCTAAATAAAGACCACACTGTCAGGGTGATGATGTTCCTAAATAAAGACCACACTGTCAGTGTGATAATGTTCCTAAATAAAGACCACACTGTCAGGGCGATGATGTTCCTAAATAAAGACCACACTGTCAGGGCGATGATGTTCCTCATGATGTTCCTAAGTAAAGATCACACTGTCAGGGTGATAATGTTCTAAATAAAGACCACACTGTCAGGGCGATGATGTTCCTAATGATGTTCCTAAATAAAGACCACACTGTCAGGGTGATCATGTTCCTAATGATGTTCCTAAATAAAGACCACACTGTCAGGGTGATCATGTTCCTAATGATGTTCCTAAATAAAGACCACACTGTCAGGGTGATCATGTTCCTAATGATGTTCCTAAATAAAGACCACACTGTCAGGGTGATCATGTTCCTAATGATGTTCCTAAATAAAGACCACACTGTCAGGGCGATGATGTTCCTAGTGATGTTCCTGAATAAAGACCACACTGTCAGGGCGATGATGTTCCTAATGATGTTCCTAAATAAAGACCACACCGTCAGGGTGATGATGTTCCTAAATAAAGACCACACCGTCAGGGTGATGATGTTCCTAAATAAAGACCACACCGTCAGGGTGATGATGTTCTTGATGATGTTCCTAAATACAGACCACACTGTCAGGGCGATGATGTTCCTAATGATGTTCCTAAATAAAGACCACACTGTCAGGGTGATGATGTTCCTAAATAAAGACCACACTGTCAAGTCGATGATGTTCCTAATGATGTTCCTAAATAAAGACCACACTGTCAGGGTGATGATGTTCCTAATGATGTTCCTAAATAAAGACCACACTGTCAGGGCGATGATGTTCCTAATGATGTTCCTAAATAAAGACCACACTGTCAGGGTGATGATGTTCCTAAATAAAGACCACACTGTCAGGGTGATGATGTTCCTAAATAAAGACCACACTGTCAGGGTGATGATGTTCCTAAATACAGACCACACCGTCAGGGTGATGATGTTCCTAATGATGTTCCTGAATAAAGACCACACCGTCAGGGTGATGATGTTCCTAAATAAAGACCACACTGTCAGGGTGATAATGTTCCTAAATAAAGACCACACCGTCAGGGTGATGGTGTTTCTAAATACAGACCACACCGTCAGGGTGATGATGTTCCTAAATACAGACCACACCGTCAGGGTGATGATGTTTCTAAATAAAGACCACACCGTCAGGGTGATGATGTTCCTAAATAAAGACCACACTGTCAGCGTGATGATGTTCCTAAATAAAGACCACACCGTCAGGGCGATGATGTTCCTAAATAAAGACCACACCGTCAGGGCGATGATGTTCCTAAATCTTACCCTGAACGAAAGAAATGTAAATTTTCAAAGTTCACATGGACAAACAAATTACAAGACAAACCACGACGCGCCCCGACCTCTGGGGTCTTCTTCAGGCAAGACAAACAACGCTCAGAACAACACAAACAACACTCAGGACAACACAAACAACACTCAGGACAATGCAAATGGAAAAACGAGCAATCACTTATCTCCTCAAATTCGGCGCAAAGTGGGAAATGAATGAACACGAGGCCGTTGGGAAGGAGACAATGCGAGTTCAGATAGTAATTTTGATAATGATAATAATGATAGTATTAATATTAACCAGCCACCGTGGCGAAGTGGTTAGTGTCGCGGACTCCCGGCTGGGAGGTCGCGGGTTCGATTCCCATCAGAGTCATGTGGGATTTTTCTGCCCCGACCGGCTCAAATTTCCTGACCAACACTGCAGGTGTGTGTATCTCTCGGGCCTGGTTGACACTGGGATATATTATGAAAGAAAGCGTAGAGTACAGCCCTGTCATGTAGTCTCAGACCGAAATGGAAATCCGTAGCATCATTTTTGTCATCCTCATTCTCATCGATCAGCATTTGTAAAAAAAAAAAAGATAGTATTAATATTCTCTGTTACTGAGACAGAGAGAAATGCCGTCTACACTACCTCTCAGGAATGTCATCGCAGTGTAAATGGATAGACCTCTGGCACAAACTGGTTTGTTCCCTTGAATAGTGGCACCATCGAAAAAGTTATTATGGCGTTCTTCATCAATTAATAGCCATCAGTTTATTATTAGATGAATCCTGAGTTGCACCGAGCCTTTATTGAAATGCGGCACCGCGCACGCAATTACACACACACACACACACACACACACTTACACTCACATACACACACACACACACACACATATATATATATATAATATATATAAATAATGAAACAATGAGGTAAACAACAAATCTGCTGTTATCCAAAATATTTCGGCTACTTAGCCTTCCTCAGCAGGAGTTCTTCGTTTGTAAACAAACGCAACGTCATTATGTCTTTTCGAGTAGTTTTACGTCAATTGATGACGTCGTTGTGTTCCTTGTCACATCAAAACATTGAGCCCACGTGGTGCCAGAGTTTTTAGCTTGAAGATCCAGAATCGTTCACGCTGTTTTCGTCTGTCTGTATTGTTTGTGTGAATCCTTTCTACGGGAATGCACCGGAGGTTCTGCAGTGTGTGGTTCGGTTTGTTAAAGTGTTGAGCGACTAGTGTGTGTGTCTTTTTGTTGATGTTTGATCTGTGTAGGTAAAACCTCATCTTCAGAGTGTTCTTAGTTTCCCCGACATACTGTGTGCTGTTGCATGTGTTGCAGAAGAGGATGTAGATGATGTTGGAGCTGTTGCATGTGAGTCTGTGTCTTATGTGGAATGTCTCTTTTGTTTGCTGGTTTTGGAATGTGGTTGTCTCCACAAGGTGTTCCTGGCAGATAATGCATTGTGAACTCAGGCACTTGAATGAGCCAGCATCAGGTCTGTTGGCACTGGTAGACTGGATGGCATAAGAAGACTCCGCAGTGAATGGCATTTGCGTTCACCAAGTAGAGGTGGTTCTGGAATTGCCCTACTCATGTGTTCACTGTTCTGTGTCATCTCACTGTGGAGTTCTCTCAGCCAGTTCCGGAGGGGAGGGTTGCTGGATGGTGTGTCACTACAAATGGGACTCGTTGGTTCTTCTTTTTAGGTTTGTATGCGAGGCAGACCGAGCGAGGCATCCTCATGGCTTTAAGTCTGGCATTTCTGATGTAGTGTCTTTGGTGGCCTCTGTTTTTCAGTTGTTCTTCCAGTTCTTGCGCGGTCCTCAAAGGTTTCTGGAGTCGAGCAGAGCCGACGTAGTCGTAGAAACAGGCTGTACGGAAGGTTTTTGATAGTGTGAGTGGGATGGCAAGACCGACTATGGAGATAGGCGTGAGAGTCAGTGGGTTTGCTGAAGACATCAGTGTTGAGAAATCCGTCGTTGAGGTAATGGATAAGTCTAGAAATGCGATCTCTTTTGACGACGAAGAAATCGTGAATTTGATGGTTGATGATAGCTGTTGAGAACTGGAAGAATTGGTTCAGTTCATTTTGGGTCCCAGTCCACAGTAGGAAAATATCATCCAAGAATCTCTTCCACACGTCCAAAGAAATGTATAAAGGACTGTCTCGAAGTATGTGATGTTCAAGCCATCCCATGAATAGACTAGCGGCGCTTTGGAGCCATGGAGTCCCCATTGCTGTTCCTAGTACTTGTTTGTAGCATCCGTCTTCGAAACTGAAGAGTTGTTACTGAGAACATGGTTTTGCAATTCTGAGAACATCTTCCTGGGGTGGATCGTTCGAAGTTGCTCTTTTTCCAAGAAGAATTGTATAGCAGTCAGCATGTCATCGTGCGGGATGTTTGTGTAAAGGGACGTTACATCTATGGTCACCATTTGACGGTTTCTTCAAAAGGTCCCAGTTCCATGTTCCATTTTGCAATGATTTGAAGCATGTGGGTGCTGTCCTTTATATAGCTTGGGAGGAGAGTTGTGTGATCCTGCAACCAAGAGTCCACAAGTTTTGACAGCTTTTTTCTGTCGGTCCGTTGATGCCTGAACAATAGGGCGTCCAGGGGGTTGGTAAGTCCCTTGTGGATTTTCGGTAATGTGTAGAATCTGTGACAGCAGACTTTGTTTGGTTCCACCTGAGCCCATTGATAGGTGGTTGGTTAATGATGTTTTGTTCATACAGTTTTTTGCTAGCTCGTTTGATACCTTTGCTATTTTTGCAGTAGGGTCTTCTGTTACTTTGATGTAGTGGGATTCATTGTTGAGCTGTCTCATTGCTTCTTTTATGTAATCATCATTATTTTGGATGACGATGGCACCTCCTTTGTCTGCTGTACTGATACGTATAGTTCTATCATAGACCATGTCTCGCAGTTGTTTCAATGCCGTTTGTTGTTCTTTATTGAGATTCTCTTTAGGCCGTCGTACACACCTGTAGCAGTCGTGCACGCATATATATATATATATACGCACACGCACGCAAGCACACGCACGCACACGCACACGCACACAATCACGCACGCATATACCCACGCACGCACACACGCAAGCACCACACGATACACACACACACACACACACACACACCACACACACACACACCACACACACACACACACACACACACACGCACGCATTCACGCACACACACACACACACACACACACACACACACACACACACACACACACCACACACACACACATACACATATGCACAAAGACAGACAGACAAAGGCAGGTGGAGAAACACGGGAAACAAAGACAGAGAGAAAAATTTAGTCAGAGAGAGAGAGAGAGAGGGGGGGGGAGAGAAGGGAAGAGACAGACAAACAGAGATACAGACAGACAGACACAAAGAGACAGAAGGAGGGGAGGGGAGAGAGAGGGACAGACAGGCAGACAAACAGAGACGACATTCAGACAGACAGCCAGAGAGGAAGACAAAAAGAGAAAGAGAGACAAAGAGACAGACAGACAGAGACAGCGAGAGAGACAGAGGGAAACAGAGCCAAAGACAAACTTAGAGAGAGAGAGAAAGAGATAGGCAGACAGACAGACAAACAGACAGACAGACAGACAGAAAGACAGAGACACAGACAGACACAAAGAGAGAGGGGGAGAAGGAGAGACAGACAGACAGACAGAGAGACAGAGACAAAGAGAGAAAATGAGAGAGAGAGAGAGAAAGTGAAGAGGGGACAGACAGACAGAAAGACAAACAGAGAGACAGACAGACAGACAGACACACAGAGAGGGGGAGGGAGGGGAGGCGGAGAGAGAGAGCGAGACAGACAGACAGACAAACAGACAGACAGATAGACAAACAAACAGACAGACAGACAGACAGACAAACAGACAGACAGATAGACAAACAAACAGAGAGGGGGAGGGAGGGGGAGGCGGAGAGAGAGAGCGAGACAGACAGACAGACAGACAAACATACAGACAGATAGACAAACAAACAGACAGATGGAGCGCTAAACCGGGCCTGTTTTAACCATTTACTTCCAGCATCAGTACTGAGAAGATCAATGCCGAACTCTCTGCATTATCTGCCATGCCGTGTCACGCCTCCAGCATCCGTACTGAGAAGATCAATGCCGAACTCTCTGCATTATTCTGCCACGCCGTGTCACGCCAGGTCTCATCACTGCAATCAAACTGTGCCGAGAATTTAAAAAATCCGATATCAACGTCTTCCTGAAAGAAAATCAAAGTGAGGTAGAAAGAAGAAAACGTTCATTAGGAATAGAATTTCTTCCTGGTCCTCATGCCGTCTCTATTCAAAGGCACAACATTCTGACATCAATACTAATCGTGGTACCACTTTATCTGTCTTTTTTTTTCAAATGTGAGGAACAGAAGAAACAAGGATACTCTCCCTGTGTCACCCTCAAAAGAAGTTCCAATAATGCACATAATTATACCTTTTACGCAATACGAGCACATAGTTGATAGTACATGTGAGATGAGAGTTATAGTGCAAAGGTCACAGCTGTGTACACGTGTTGGATTACGGATTTATGACCAAGTTCCACAGCAATGTACACACGTTAGCTGAGATGGTCAAGTTTCACAGCTGTGTACATATGTTGGATGAGATGGTCAAACTTCACAGCTGTGTACATATGTTGGATGAGATGGTCAAACTTCACACTAGTGCATGCAGATCCTTTGAGAGGGTCAAGCTTCACGCCATGTGACATGTTCAATGAGATGGTCCAACTTTACAGTTGTGTATACAAGTCATTTGAGATGGTCAAGCATCACAGCTATGTATACATTTTAATCGAGATGGTCAAGATTAACACCTTTGCATATATATTGTATTATGTGTAAATGAGTAAGCTTTACAGTGAGTACATGTCAAACGAGGGATATACGTGGGTAAGCTTTACAGGCGAGTACACTTGAAATGAGGGATATATATATAAAGCAAGCTTTACAGGTATGCACGTGCTGTATGGCAGTGTACGTGTAAGCTTCAAAGGTATGTACGTGTTCCAGTGGGGGGCATGGGCAAACTTTAAGGCCATGTACAAGTTGGATGAGTGGGATGTGGACAGACTTCAACGCTGTGTGTATGTTGGCTGTGGGTATATGGGCAGGCTTTAAAGCTGTGTCTATATGGACAAGCTGCACAAGTGTGTACATGTTGGATGTTGTTACCTTGGCAATCTTCACAGATATGCTGACGTTGGATGGAGGTATATGGACAAGCCTCGCGGAAGTGTAGATGTTGGGTAGGGCCATAAGAGCATGTCTGTACATGTTGGTTAAAGGGGATAAAGGCCAAATGGGCAAGATTTACATTCTGAACAGGTTGGAATGGATTATGTGTGCAGTCTTCACGGGTTTGTGCGTGTTGCAGAAGAGGTATATGGACAAGCTTCTAAGCAGTGTACATCACTGATTGGGTTGGATGGGAAATACATAGGGAAGTTTACAGCTGTGTACATCACTGATTGGATTGGATGGGAAATACATGGAGGTGTTTACAGCTGTGTACATCACTGATTGGGTTGGATGGGAAATACATAGAGAAGTTTACAGCTGTGTACATCACTGATTGGGTTGGATGGGAAATACATGGGGAAGTTTACAGCTGTGTACACCACTGATTGGATTAGATGGGAAATACATGGGGAAGTTTACAGCTGTGTACATCACTGATTGGATTAGATGGGAAATACATGGGGAAGTTTACAGCTGTGTACATCACTGATTGGATT
Organism: Conus ventricosus; assembly: GCA_018398815.1. Taxonomy (NCBI): domain Eukaryota; kingdom Metazoa; phylum Mollusca; class Gastropoda; order Neogastropoda; family Conidae; genus Conus; species Conus ventricosus. Next base: position 7,976 of record JAFLJL010000723.1, on the reverse strand, counting down.
GGATGGGAAATACATGGGGAAGATTACAGCTGTGTACATCATTGATTGGGTTGGATGGAAAATACATGGGGAATATTACAGCTGTGCACACATATGAGATAAGAGGTGTGTATATATATATAAACAAAGCTTGCTCTTATGTCTTAGATTGAAGAAATATGGGGAGATAAGCATTCATATATGCAGTGGTAGATAATTCTGCCTAACTAACAGTATGTGCTTGAGTGGGTGAATGGAGAATAATAAATGCTTCTCAAAATGAGCCTTCAGCAAGTCTATAGTCTCCAAGGCGGAGACAATCTCCCATGGGGAGGAAACTCTCTAACAAAAAACTCCTGGTCAGATACCGGTATTTCGAAACCTGATTGTTTCTCCTCAGTGACCGCGGAAAGTGGTAACTTGACTCCTCGCTTTCATGTTTTAAGATAATATATTATATATAAATATATATATATATATGAATGAGAGAGAGAAGA
>JAFLJL010000723.1:0-2500 GCA_018398815.1 Conus ventricosus | reverse complement strand
ACATGGACAGGGAGTGGACAGTGTGGGGAGGGGGGGGGATGAAGAGATGTATTTTGAACAGAAAGACATGGACAGGGAGTGGACAGTGTGGGGGAGGGGGGGATGAAGAGATGTATTTTGAACAGAAAGACATGGACAGGGAGTGGACAGTGTGGGGGAGGGGGGGGGGATGAAGAGATGCATTTTGAACAGAAAGACATGGACAGGGAGTGGACAGTGTGGGGGAGGGGGGGGATGAAGAGATGTATTTTGAACAGAAAGACATGGACAGGGAGTGGACAGTGTGGGGGAGGGGGGTATGAAGAGATGTATTGTGAACAGAAGGCATGGACAGGGAGTGGACAGTGTGGGGGAGGGGGTATGAAGAGATGTATTTTGAACAGAAAGACATGGACAGGGAGTGGACAGTGTGGGGGAGGGGGTATGAAGAGATGTATTGTGAACAGAAAGACATGGACAGGGAGTGGACAGTGTGGGGGAGGGGGGTATGAAGAGATGTATTTTGAACAGAAAGACATGGACAGGGAGTGGACAGTGTGGGGGAGGGGGGGATGAAGAGATGTATTTTGAACAGAAAGCATGGACAGGGAGTGGACAGTGTGGGGGAGGGGGGGATGAAGAGATGTATTTTGAACAGAAAGGCATGGACAGGGAGTGGACAGTGTGGGGGAGGGGGGGGATGAAGAGATGTATTTTGAACAGAAAGACATGGACAGGGAGTGGACAGTGTGGGGGAGGGGGGATGAAGAGATGTATTTTGAACAGAAAGACATGGACAGGGAGTGGACAGTGTGGGGGAGGGGGGTGATGAAGAGATGTATTGTGAACAGAAAGACATGGACAGGGAGTGGACAGTATGGGGGAGGGGGGGATGAAGAGATGTATTGTGAACAGAAAGACATGGACAGGGAGTGGACAGTGTGGGGGAGGGGGGGATGATGAAGAGATGTATTTGAACAGAAAGACATGGACAGGGAGTGGACAGTGTGGGGGAGGGGGGGGATGAAGAGATGTATTTTGAACAGAAAGACATGGACAGGGAGTGGACAGTGTGGGGGAGGGGGGGATGAAGAGATGTATTTTGAACAGAAGACATGGACAGGGAGTGGACAGTGTGGGGAGGGGGGGGGGGGATGAAGAGATGCATTTTGAACAGAAAGACATGGACAGGGAGTGGACAGTGTGGGGAGGGGGGGATGAAGAGATGTTTTTGAACAGAAAGACATGGACAGGAGTGGACAGTGTGGGGGAGGGGGTATGAAGAGATGTATTGTGAACAGAAAGGCATGGACAGGGAGTGGACAGTGTGGGGGAGGGGGTATGAAGAGATGTATTTGAACAGAAATACATGGACAGGGAGTGGACAGTGTGGGGGAGGGGGTATGAAGAGATGTATTGTGAACAGAAAGACATGGACAGGGAGTGGACAGTGTGGGGGAGGGGGGGATGAAGAGATGTATTTTGAACAGAAAGACATGGACAGGGAGTGGACAGTGTGGGGGAGGGGGGGATGAAGAGATGAATTTGAACAAAAGCATGGACAGGGAGTGGACAGTGTGGGGGAGGGGGGATGAAGAGATGTATTTTGAACAGAAAGGCATGGACAGGGAGTGGACAGTGTGGGGGAGGGGGGGATGAAGAGATGTATTTTGAACAGAAAGACATGGACAGGGAGTGGACAGTATGGGGGAGGGGGGGATTAAGAGATGTATTTTGAACGAAAACATGGACAGGGAGTGAACAGTGTGGGGGAGGGGGGAGGAACTATAAAATACCAATCCTAATCACTTCGCCCTCAAACCAGTGTTCGGGCGAAGTGACCCTAGGATTGGTATTTTATAGTTCTCGACAAGTAAGACTTTAATAACCAAAAAAATAACGATTATCTACAAAAACAAAAATACTGTGTAGGATTATCCGTTTTCAATACTAATTTACTAAACTTTTCAGATTTCAGTTTTTGCTATTTCTGACATAAAATCCACACACTTATCCTAGCATGACAAAACTTATAAACGAAGTAGATAGACAGACAGACAAACAAGTATTCTGAAAAAAAAATGTCTGTACAAATAAGCAAAACTTATTTGAATATGATCCTCTGATCAAATGAAGACCGAAGGCCAGTCTCTGAGTATATTAAAGTCAGTCGATTTGAGGAGAGTACAAAAACAACAACCTGCTGGCGCGTCTGTGTCCGCAAAGTGATTGACAGGGTAAAGCTGGCCGGATTTTCCACACAGCAGAATCTGCAGAGACCGCATTAGACTGTCACCTGATAACTAATTTGCGGTGTTGGCAGTGTACTCGATTCCATGGGCATGCGCATTAACGAGGTAAAACCAACCTGCATACACAGTTCAACCAGTTTCGACGTTGACTCTAGACCGGCGTTTTTACGTTTCTGCAAGTAAGACTTCAAAACAAAAATAACGATTTTTTACAAACAATATGTGTGGTTTATCTAATTTTAATCATGTGAAAAAAACTAGTCTTTAAC
>JAFLJL010000722.1:35000-62658 GCA_018398815.1 Conus ventricosus | reverse complement strand
TTGGGTTTCAGGAACGGGGAAAACCCTTTAATTCGGCCACTTTCGCCCGAAAGGGTGAGGGCGAAAGGTGACAGAATAAAGGGTTTTCCCCTGTTCTCTCAAGGAGTGTTATTAGCCCATTATTTTTTTTTCCTTGTTAATAAATGAACTTGCAAATAAATAATTTTAAATGGTAAAAAAGGGGGTGCCCCCTCACATCAGCGAAGTGATATTTTTTTTGCTGTTTGTGATGATCTCCCTTTTTTGGCTTTATGCGATTGGGCTACAGCATCAGCTGATATTTCCAAGAGAAACAGAAAGATGCGGTTAACAGTAAATTTAGACAGTCAAAAATTATTGTTTTCGGGAAGGGGGGTTTTCTCAGCTCAAGGGAGAGATGGTTTCTGAATGGCACCCCGATAGAAGTGGTTAATTCGTACAAATACTTAGGTCTTACTTTTTTACTAGACATAGTTTTACACTTGCCATGGAAGAACTAAAACTTAGAGGGAAGAAATGTACAAACGACATCCTGTGCACACTAAAATGAATTGGGTGTAATTCACCGGATATTTTCTTCAAACTTTTTGATGCACAGGTTGTCCCGTTGCTTCTTTATGGCTCTGAGATATGGGGGTACAAAGCTTACCCTCAGCTGGAGCAAGTCCATCTGTACGCATGCAAAAGATTTTTACATGTAAGAAACAAATCAGCAAACGACGTAGTATATGGAGAACTTGGACGTTTCCATTATGGATATCAACTGTTACCCGGTGTATCAAGTACTGGTTTAGATTGTTAAAACAACCGGATACCAGATTTTCAAAGAAAGCGTACAACATGTCACTGTCTATGCATGAGAAAGGCCATGTAACATGGGCCACACATGTCAAGAATATCCTGTGTGAAAATGGATTTCAAGAAGTATGGATTTTTGGTTGTGGTAATGAAATAGGTTTCATAAAGAATTAAAATTCAGATTAATTATTAATTTCTGCCATCAATGGCGAAACCATTTGGATATCAGTCCAGGGTTTTGTCATGTATGGTAAATTGAAACACATGTTTTCTCGAGAAAAATATATCAGTATTCTGTATGTAGAAATTACAGGAATGTTCTGGCACAATTTAGAATGGGTGTGTCCCAATTAAATGTACACAGATTTCGCTTTTCACTACAGCTGAAACACGACATGCCCTGTATGTTTAAATCTACAAGAAGACGAAATTCATTTTATGTTCAAATGCCCATTGTACAATCAGATCAGAAGTTGCATAATTTGACGTGACTGCGGGTGAGAATGTGGAATGCAAATTGATTGGTGTATTTACTACTGAACTGCCGATCAAATAGTCAATTTGGCAAAATTCCTAGTCTCTGCCTTCAAAATTAGACAAGCCTTCATCGACAATACAAACATGTGAATCAGAAATATCCTGATTACATAAATCATGTACAGCCCATATTATAAAAATGTCTGTCCAGTCAGAGTTATGTTTTCTCTGTGATTAGAGTTTTCCCCGTTTGTATGTTCTTTAGAAGTGAGGTATGATTTTGTGTTCCCCCATGAAAGGGGCTGTTGGCCTATAATCATTAAATTTCAGAGTTCAGAGTTCAGAGTTCTCTCTCTCTCTCTATTCTCTCTCTCTCTCTCTCTCTCTCTCTCTCTCTCTCTCTCTCTCTCTCTCTCTCTCTCTCTCTCTCTCTCTTTCTTTCTGCCTGTGTCTATCTTGTCTTTTATTCGGTCTTTCTGTCTCTATGCTCCCTCTCTGTCTGTCTGTGTACCTTCTGTCTGACTCTCTCTCTCTCTCTCTCTCTCTCTCTCTCTCTCTCTCTCTCTCTCTCTCTCTCTTGTTACTTTCGGTTCCAAAGTGAATTTACTTGTACCCTGCCTTGCATAATTATGACAACAGATCGTGTACATTCTCTCCTTCCTGTACTGATGCCCAGGGCCGATAAACGTAATCTCTCTCTCTCTCTCTCTCTCTCTCTCTCTCTCTCTCTCTCTCTCTCTCTCTCTCTCTCTCTCTCTCTCTCTCCATACAGGTCTGTGGGAGCATCGGAATCTTTAGCGCGAAGAACCCGGTCGAGTGTAAGCGAGTTTCCGATACCAACGAGTCACCGCGGAACCCCCCGCGCCCATTGGAACGCTCATCGCAGCATGAAGCCAAAACGGCCGCAAGGAAGATCTCTGGCTGATCACTCTTCATTAGCAATATTGCTGTTCTGTAGTCCGCGGGGAGTTGGCATGGCTTGTCTCTCTGAGTGTCTGTCTGTCTGTCTGTCCGTCTGTCTGTCTGTATGTCTGGCAGTTCTGTCTGTCTGTCTCTGTCTCTGTCTCTCTCTGTCTCTGTCTCTGTCTCTGTCTGTCTGTCTGTCTGTCTTTCTCTCTCTCTCTCTCTCTTCTCTCTCTCTCTCTCTCTATATATATACTTTCTCTTTCTCTCTTTGACACACACACACACACACACACACACACACACACACACACACACACACACACACAATGCTGTGTGCTTGTTCTCCTTGTTCGCCCGCGCGCGCGCGCGTGTGTGTGTGTGTGTGTGTGTGTGTGTGTGTGTGTGTGTGTGTGTGTGTGTGCGCGCGCGCGTGCGTGCGTGTATGAGTGTGTGCGCGCGTGTGTGCGTGTGTGTGTATGTGTGTGTGCGTGCGCGTGCATACACGTGTGCGCCCGCGCGCGAGCGCACTCGCGAGTGTATGTGTATATACTTAACATGAACATAACTCTGCAAAATGTGTTGTTGAGTTTTTCATGGTTGCTCTCTTGTCAATTACATCGCAATTTAGTTTCAGAGCTAACAGTCTCAATGTCAGTCTAGAAAATACAGAAATGAAATAAAACACGGAAAACAAATGGAAAAGTTATATATATAAAAAAACAAAACAAACAACAACAACAACAAGAAAAGAGGCCGAAAATGTCTAATCCTAAAGTATTCTGTTTTGAGGCCGGAGAACCGATCTCTCTTCCCCCTCATCAATCGTTCTTTGTATCCCTGTCTCTATCTCCGTGTGTCTTTCTGTTTGTCTGTCTGTTTGTCTGTCTCTATCTCTGTCTCTGTGTCTCTGTCTGTCTCTCTCTCTCTCACTCTCTGTCTGTCTGTCTGTCTGTTGTCTGTCTGTCTGTCTGTCTCTCTCTCTCTCTCTCTCTCTCTCTCTCTCTCTCTCTCTCTCTCTCTCCGTTTGACTTTCAGTACGTCTGTCCGTTTGTCTGTCTGTTTGCCTCCCTCTGTCTCTCTCTCTCTGTCTCTGTGTGTCTGTCCCTGTATGTCTCTAGGTCTGTCTCTCTCTGGTTCTGTCCCTCTGTCTGTCTGTCTGTCTGCGTCTATCTGTCTGTCTCTGTGTGTCTCTGTCTGTCTGTCTGTCTGTCTCTCTCTCTCTCTCTCTCTCTCTCTCTCCTCTCTCTCTTCTCTCTCTCTCTCTCTCTCTCTCTCTCTCTCTCTCTCTCTCTCTCTCTCTCTCTCTCTCTGATGGCGAAGATGAAGGGAAACATGAATTACTCTCAGAGACCCCAAGTGATTAGCAGGCGGCTAAATGCATATGTATGATTGTCTTCCATCTTGGGGGGCGGGGGGTGGGTGGGGGGTGGGGATGGGTGGAGAGAGGGAATGGACTGAAGAAGAGATGCGAAGAAGGGGTGAGAGGTGGGAAGCGGATGGGAGGGGAGAGGGGGGTGGGGTGGGGTGGTGGGGCTAGGGGGGTTGGGGGAGGGGGGGGGGGGTAGGCGGTGGAGGAGATAGCTTTGATGATATATGTCAGTCTTGTTCGTCTTGATTTAAAGACGGGTATCTCTGACTGAACATCAGAATAAATCCATCAGTGATCAGGGAAAGGAAGTGTGGCTCGGGGTGGTTGGGTGGGTGGGGTGTAATTAACTGAGGGTTAGAGAGTACGCGACGAAAGGGGAAAGAGCTGATGGGGGAAGGAGAACATCATGCGAGGGGGGGGGGGAGGGGCGGGCGGGGGTGAAGGGGGGGGGGAAAGAAGAAGTTGTGATATAATAATCATAGATTAAGAAGGGAGGAAAGAGGAAGGGACAGGGATGAAATGAGCTGAGAGGTGGGGTGGGGGGGGGGGAGAGAAAAGAGAGGGAGGGCGGGAGAGACAGAGACAGAGACAGACAGACAGTGAGAGAGAGAGAGAGAGAGAAAGAGAAAGAGAGAGGGGAGAGACAGAGACAGATAGAGACATACATACATACAGACAGAGAGAGAGAGAGAGATGAGAGAGAGAGAGAGAGAGAGAGGGGAGAGAGAGAGAGAGAGAGAGAGAGGGAGAGATGAGAGAGAGAGAGAGAGAGGAGAGAGAGAGAGAGAGAGAGAGAGAGGAGATAGGGACAGAAACAGAGAAAACAGACAGACAGAAGAAGAAGAAGAAGAAGAAGAAGAAGAAGAAGAAGAAGAAGAAGAAGAGAGAAGAACAAACAACAACAACAACACACAACAAAAACAACAACAAGGAGAAGAGCAACAAGAAGAACAAGAAAAGAAGAACAAGAACAAGAAAAATAAAAAGGGGAAGGTGATACTTAAGAGCGAAATGAAATGTAAGCAAAACATGTCAATGACTGCGTTTCTCAGTCGTATGTCACAAAAGAATGCACACGTAGCTCACACCAGCACACACACAACACACACACACACACACACACAACACACACACACAACACACACACCACACACACACACACACACACACACCGACCAACAATCTCTCTCGTTAATCGAAAAAGAAAATGAAGCAGATGATGACGAATTGAATTTTGATGATAATGATACTTCTTTCAATTGATCAATTTCAAAAGAGGAAGTTCTTTTAGCAATTAGAAAATTTAAAATTAAAAAAGCTGCTGGACCGGATGGAATAATTGGAAAGTTGTTAAAAAATGCAGGTGATTGTGTTGCAGATTTCTTTGTCATATTCTTTAATGCTTTGTTTCAGAAAGGTATATTCCCTGACACATGGACAGAAAGTATTGTATTTCCTCTGTACAAAAAAGGTGATGTCAACAATCCTAACAATTACAGGGACATTTCGCTATGCAATATTAGTAGTAAAATTTATAGTCGGTTATCAATCATCGTTTACAAGAGTGGGTTGAAGAAAATACCATTACTGGGAATATCAAGCAGGGTTCAAAAAGAACTATTCGACTATTGAACACATGTTTAGTTTGTTAGCTCTTGTTCAAAAACAGTTCTCTTTCAACAGAAAATTATATGTTGCATTTATTGATTTTGAAAAAGCTTTTGATACTATAAACAGGAAAATTCTTTGGTCAATTCTAGCAACAAATGGTATAAGTGGTAATCAATACCATTGCATTAAAAGTATGTATAATAATGTTAAAGTTAAGGTACAGTGTGGTCATAAATTAACTGATTATCTTATGGGCACTTATGGTGTTAAGCAAGGTGATGTGTGCAGTCCGGTTTTATTTTCTTTGTTTATTAATGAACTTGCCATAGAAATAATTAAAAATGGTGAGCATGGTGCAATGTTTACAATCGTCTATTTTCAGCTCTTCATCTTACTACTCGCAGATGATGTTGTACTGTTATCAGAGACAATAATTGGTTTGCAAACTCAGTTGAATAGTCTGCAACGCGCAGCTTCTCTTGATTTGAAAGTGAATTTAAGTAAGAGCAATATAATTGTGTTTAGAAAAGGTGGTTGTTCAGCAGTAAGAGAACATTGGACGTATAACCATTGTCACGCACGAACTGACACGGGTCGCTTCAGTGACAATTGTGGAGTGTGGCCCATCCATTGCCAGGTTGGCAGTGGCCGTGAAGTGCGTGATTCCTGCGGGAATTTGCTTACCTGTCAACTCTTGGAGGGGGGGGGGGGGGGGGGAGGAGAACATCAGACTCGTCGGAATAGTGGGGTTTACGTGTGTAAACAAACGCTCGTGAAACTAGAGTTCTTCGATGTGAGTGGGGAATTCCGTGAATGTGAGTGCTGTCTTGTGAGTTTCCGAGGTGAATTCGGAGTGTCGGCGTGTGTCTGTAAGTCAGTAGAACTGAGGCGTTATCCGCGAAGGTTGGGTTGGCCTCGTGCTCATGTTTGTTCTGCCGTTGGGGCAGGGGTCTTGGTATGCCCTCGACCGACTTTTGAAGGTTTGGCTACCAGAGTTGACTGTCGGTGTTTCGGTGTTCAGCGACAGGTTCTGCACGTACCAGGGCGTTGGCTGTCTGGCAGTGTCCGGCGACTGAGGGTGTCGTCCAGTGTGTGTCGTCGAGTTAGACTGTCGGTGTTTCGGGTGTTCAGCGACGGGTTCTGCACGTACCAGGGCGTTGGCTGTCTGGCAGTGTCCCGGCGATGAGGGTGTCGTCAGTGTGTGTCGTCCAAGTTAGACTGTCGGTGTTTCGGTGTTCAGCGACGGGTTCTGCACGTACCAGGGCGTTGGCTGTCTGGCAGTGTCCGGCGACTGAGGGTGTCGTCCAGTGTGTGTCGTCGAGTTAGACTGTCGGTGTTTCGGTGTTCAGCGGCGGTTCTGCAGTACCAGGGGTTGGCTGTTGGCAGTGTCCGGGACTGAGGGTGTCGTCCATGTGTGTCGTTCTGTTGTGTCCAAGGTGAGCGTGTAAGTAACGGAAAGTCTGGGGGCTGTGAGTTGTTGTTCGTAGCATAATCGGAACTGAGATTCCTTTTAAATTGATTTTATTCGCAAGTTTTTTTTTTTGAACCAGATTCGAAACACCCCGCAATTTTCTACTTCGGACACAACAGAACGACACACTTGGACGACACCCTCAGCCCGCCGGACACGCAGACACCCAACGCCTGGTACGGCAGAACCGCCGTGAACCCGAACACCGAAAAAGCCCTAACTCGGACCACACGGGCGACACCTCAGTCGGGGGACACTGCCAGACAGCCAACGCCCTGGTGGGCAGACCCGCGTGAACCGAACCACCGACAGTCAACTTGGACGACACACACTGGACGACACCCTCAGTCGCCGGGACACTGCCAGACAGCAACGCCTGGTACGTGCAGAACCCCGTCGCTGAACACCCGAAACAAAACCGACAGTCTAACTCGACGACACACACTGGACGACACCCTCAGTCGCCGGGACACTGCCAGACAGCCAACCCCCTGGTACGTGCAGAACCTGTCGCTTGAAAAACCGAAACACCGACAGTCAACTCTGGTAGCCAAACCCTTCAAAAGTCGGTCGAGGGCATACCAAGACCCCTGCCCCAACGGCAGAACAAACATGAGCACGAGGCCAACCCCTTCGCGGATAACGCCTCAGTTCGTACTGATTACAGACACACGCCGACACTCCGAATTCACCTCGGAAACTCACAAACAGCACCTCACATTCACGGAATTTCCCCCACTCACATCGAAGAACTCTAGTTTCACGAGCGTTGTTACACACGTAAACCCCACTATTCCGACGAGTCTGATGTTCTCCTCCCCCCCCCCCCCCCCCCCCCCCCAAGAGTTGACAGGTAAGCAAATTCCCGCAGGAAATCACGCACTTCACGGCCACTGCCAACCTGGGAATGGATGGGCCACACTCCACATTGTCACTGAAGCGACCCGTGTCAGTTCGTGCGTGACAATGGTTATACGTCCAATGTTCCTTTTTGCTGAACAACCACCTTTTTTTAAACACAATTATATTGCTCTTACTTAAATTCACTTTCAAATCAAGAGAAGCTGCGCGTTGCAGATATTCAACTGAGTTTGCAAACCAATTATTGTCTCTGATAACAGTACAACATCATCTGCGAGTAGTAAGATGAAGAGCTGAAAATAGACGATTGTAAACATTGCACCATGCTCACCATTTTTAATTATTTCTATGGCAAGTTCATTAATAAACAAAGAAAATAAAACCGGACTGCACACATCACCTTGCTTAACACCATAAGTGCCCATAAGATAATCAGTTAATTTATGACCACACTGTACCTTAACTTTAACATTATTATACATACTTTTAATGCAATGGTATTGATTACCACTTATACCATTTGTTGCTAGAATTGACCAAAGAATTTTCCTGTTTATAGTATCAAAAGCTTTTTCAAAATCAATAAATGCAACATATAATTTTCTGTTGAAAGAGAACTGTTTTTGAACAAGAGCTAACAAACTAAACATGTGTTCAATAGTCGAATAGTTCTTTTTGAACCCTGCTTGATATTCCCAGTAATGGTATTTTCTTCAACCCACTCTTGTAAACGATGATTGATAACCGTACTATAAATTTTACTACTAATATTGCATAGCGAAATGTCCCTGTAATTGTTAGGATTGTTGACATCACCTTTTTTGTACAGAGGAAATACAATACTTTCTGTCCATGTGTCAGGGAATATACCTTTCTGAAACAAAGCATTAAAGAATATGACAAAGAAATCTGCAACACAATCACCTGCATTTTTTAACAACTTTCCAATTATTCCATCCGGTCCAGCAGCTTTTTTAATTTTAAATTTTCTAATTGCTAAAAGAACTTCCCTTTTGAAATTGATCAATTGAAAGAAGTATCATTATCATCAAAATTCAATTCGTCATCATCTGCTTCATTTTCTTTTTCGATTAACGAGAGAGATTGTTGGTCGGTGTGTGTGTGTGTGTGTGTGTGTGTGTGTGTGTGTGTGTGTGTGTGTGTGTGTGTGTGTGTGTGTGTGTGTGTGTGTGTGTGTGCTGGTGTGAGCTTACGTGTGCATTCTTTTGTGACATACGACTGAGAAACGCAGTCATTGACATGTTTTGCTTACATTTCATTTCGCTCTTAAGTATCACCTTCCCCTTTTTATTTTTCTTGTTCTTGTTCTTCTTTTTCTTGTTCTTCTTGTTGCTCTTCTCCTTGTTGTTGTTTTTGTTGTTGTTGTTGTTGTTGTTGTTGTTGTTCTTCTTCTTCTTCTTCTTCTTCTTCTTCTTCTTCTTCTTCTTCTTCTTCTTCTTCTGTCTGTCTGTTTCTCTGTTTCTGTCCCTATCTCTCTCTCTCTCTCTCTCTCTCTCTCTCTTCTCTCTCTCTCTCTCTCTCTCTCTCTCTCTCTCTCTCTCTCTCCCTCTCTCTCTCTCTCTCTCTCTCTCTCTCTCTCTTCTCTGTCTGTATGTATGTATGTCTCTATCTGTCTCTGTCTCTCCCTCTCTCTTTCTCTTTCTCTCTCTCTCTCTCTCTCACTGTCTGTCTGTCTCTGTCTCTGTCTCTCCCGCCCTCCCTCTCTTTCTCTCCCCCCCCCCACCCCACCTCTCAGCTCATTTCATCCCTGTCCCTTCCTCTTTCCTCCCTTCTTAATCTATGATTATTATATCACAACTTCTTCTTTCCCCCCCCCCTTCACCCCCCGCCCGCCCCTCCCCCCCCCCTCGCATGATGTTCTCCTTCCCCCATCAGCTCTTTCCCCTTTCGTCGCGTACTCTCTAACCCTCAGTTAATTACACCCACCCACCCAACCACCCCGAGCACACACTTCCTTTCCCTGATCACTGATGGATTTATTCTGGATGTTCAGTCAGAGATACCCGTCTTTAAATCAAGACGAACAAGACTGACATATATCATCAAAGCTATCTCCTCCACCGCCTACCCCCCCCCCCCCTCCCCCAACCCCTAGCCCCACCACCCCACCCCACCCCCCTCTCCCCTCCCATCCGCTTCCCACCTCTCACCCCTTCTTCGCATCTCTTCTTCAGTCCATTCCCTCTCTCCACCCATCCCCACCCCCACCCACCCCCGCCCCCCAAGATGGAAGACATCATACATATGGCATTTAGCCGGCCTGCTATCAGCTTGGGGTCTCTGAGAGTAATTCATGTTTCCCTTCATCTTCGCCATCAGAGAGAGAGAGAGAGAGAGAGAAGGAGAGAGAGAGAGAGAGAGAGAGAGAGAGAGAGAGAGAGAGGAGAGAGAGAGAGAGAGAAGGAGACAGACAGACAGACAGACAGAGACACACAGAGACAGACAGATAGACGCAGACAGACAGACAGACAGAGGGACAGAACCAGAGAGAGACAGACCTAGAGACATACAGGGACAGACACACAGAGACAGAGAGAGAGAGACAGAGGGAGGCAAACAGACAGACAAACGGACAGACGTACTGAAAGTCAAACGGAGGAGAGAGAGAGAGAGAGAGAGAGAGAGAGAGAGAGAGAGAGAGAGAGAGAGACAGACAGACAGACAGACAGACAGACAGACAGACAGACAGAGAGTGAGAGAGAGAGAGACAGACAGAGACACAGAGACAGAGATAGAGACAGACAAACAGACAGACAAACAGAAAGACACACGGAGATAGAGACAGGGATACAAAGAACGATTGAATGAGGGGGAAGAGAGATCGGTTCTCCGGCCTCAAAACAGAATACTTTAGGATTAGACATTTTCGGCCTCTTTTCTTGTTGTTGTTGTTGTTTGTTTTTGTTTTTTTTATATATATATAACTTTTCCATTTGTTTTCCGTGTTTTATTTCATTTCTGTATTTTCTAGACTGACATTGAGACTGTTAGCTCTGAAACTAAATTGCGATGTAATTGACAAGAGAGCAACCATGAAAAACTCAACAACACATTTTGCAGAGTTATGTTCATGTTAAGTATATACACATACACTCGCGAGTGCGCTCGCGCGCGGGCGCACACGTGTATGCACGCGCACGCACACACACATACACACACACGCACACACGCGCGCACACACTCATACACGCACGCACGCGCGCGCGCACACACAACACACACACACACACACACACACACACACACACACACACCACGCGCGCGCGCGCGGGCGAACAAGGAGAACAAGCACACAGCATGTGTGTGTGTGTGTGTGTGTGTGTGTGTGTGTGTGTGTGTGTGTGTGTGTGTGTGTCAAAGAGAGAAAGAGAAAGTATATATATGAGAGAGAGAGAGAGAGAGAGAGAGAGAGAGAGAGAGAGACAGACAGACAGACAGACAGACAGAGACAGAGACAGAGACAGAGAGAGACAGAGACAGAGACAGACAGACAGAACTGCCAGACATACAGACAGACAGACGGACAGACAGACAGACAGACACTCAGAGAGACAAGCCATGCCAACTCCCCGCGGACTACAGAACAGCAATATTGCTAATGAAGAGTGATCAGCCAGAGATCTTCCTTGCGGCCGTTTTGGCTTCATGCTGCGATGAGCGTTCCAATGGGCGCGGGGGGTTCCGCGGTGACTCGTTGGTATCGGAAACTCGCTTACACTCGACCGGGTTCTTCGCGCTAAAGATTCCGATGCTCCCACAGACCTGTATGGAGAGAGAGAGAGAGAGAGAGAGAGAGAGAGAGAGAGAGAGAGAGAGAGAGAGAGAGAGAGAGAGAGAGAGAGAGAGAGATTACGTTTATCGGCCCTGGGCATCAGTACAGGAGAGGAGAGAATGTACACGATCTGTTGTCATAATTATGCAAGGCAGGGTACAAGTAAATTCACTTTGGAACCGAAAGTAACAAGAGAGAGAGAGAGAGAGAGAGAGAGAGAGAGAGAGAGAGAGAGAGAGAGAGAGAGTCAGACAGAAGGTACACAGACAGACAGAGAGGGAGCAATAGAGACAGAAAGACCGAATAAAAGACAAGATAGACACAGGCAGAAAGAAAGAGAGAGAGAGAGAGAGAGAGAGAGAGAGAGAGAGAGAGAGAGAGAGAGAGGAGAGAGAGAGAGAGAGAGATAGAGAGAGAGAGAGAACTCTGAACTCTGAACTCTGAAATTTAATGATTATAGGCCAACAGCCCCTTTCATGGGGGGAACACAAAATCATACCTCACTTCTAAAGAACATACAAACAGGGAAAACTCTAATCACAGAGAAAACATAACTCTGACTGGACAGACATTTTTATAATATGGGCTGTACATGATTTATGTAATCAGGATATTTCTGATTCACATGTTTGTATTGTCGATGAAGGCTTGTCTAATTTTGAAGGCAGAGACTAGGAATTTTGCCAAATTGACTATTTGATCGGGCAGTTCAGTAGTAAATACACCAATCAATTTGCATTCCACATTCTCACCCGCAGTCACGTCAAATTTATGCAACTTTCTGATCTGATTGTACAATGGGCATTTGAACATAAATGAATTTCGTCTTCTTGTAGATTTAAACATACAGGGCATGTCGTGTTTTCAGCTGTAGGTGAAAAGCGAAATCTGTGTACATTTAATTGGGACACACCCATTCTAAATTGTGCCAGAACATTCCTGTAATTTTCTACATACAGAATACTGATATTTTTCTCGAGAAAACATGTGTTTCAATTTACCATACATGGACAACCGTGGACTGATATCCAAATGGTTTCGCCATTGATGGCAGAAATTAATAATTAATCTGAATTTTAATTCTTTTATGAAACCTATTTCATTACCACAACCAAAAATCCATACTTTTTGAAACCCATTTTCACACAGGATTTTCTTGCCATTGGGGCCTTTACATCCCTTTCCATGCATAACAGGGGACATTTGTCGCTTTTTTTAAAAATGGGGTTCCGTTTTTTTAAACAATCAAAACCCAGTTTTTGATACCCCGGGTAACATTGATATCCTAAGGGAAAAAACCCAAAATTTCCCCATTTTACACTCGTTTGCTGATTTGTTTCTTACATGTAAAAATTTTTTGCATCTACGATGGACTTGCTCCAGCTGGGGGAAAGCTTTGTACCCCCATACTAGAGCCAAAAGAAGCAACGGAAACCTGTCATCAAAAGTTTGAAAAAATACCGGTGAATTACCCCCAAATTCTTTTGGTGCACAGGATTCGTTTGTACATTTCTTCCCCTAATTTTTGCTTCCTGGCAAGGTAAAACATTCTATAAAAAAAGTAAGTAAGTTTTTGACTTTTAACCACTCTATCGGGGTGCCATCAGAAACCATCTCTCCCGAGCTGAAAAACCCCCCTTCCGAAAACAATAATTTTTGATTTGCAAATTTCTGTTAAACCCATTTTTTTCCCTTTTTTCTTTTGGGGAAAATATTCCTGTGCTGTACCCAATCGCAGTAGAAGCCAAAAAGATGAATATCGCAACAGCAAAAAAAATACTAGCTTCGTCGATGGGGGGTACACCATGTTTACCTTTTAAAAATTATGTCATTTGAAAGTTATTTATTTAACAAGGAAAAAATAATGGCTAAAACACTCCTTGAGAGAACAGGAAACCTTCATTCGGGCTCACTTTCGCCCTCAACCATTTCGGGCGAAAGTGAGCCAAATAAAGGTTTCCCCGTTCTCGACAATAAACTTCAAAACCAAAAAATAAAGATTATTCAAACAAAATACTGTGTAGGGGTTTTTCCGTTTTAAAACTATTTACAAAAATTTTCAATTTTTAATTTTGTTAATCCTTTTTTTCCTGGTTTTTCAATAAACATTTTTGCGCAAACTTCTTCAAATAGTCTCGTCTTTCATGCGAAATAAAACTACAGTCTTTAACTGTTCTCTAAAGTCTTTTAAAACCGAGTTATATTTCTGGCATAAAATCCACACACTTATCCCAGCATGTCTTCCGCTGAAAGCTAGTTTTGACAAAGTATTTCTTTTTTTAACTATGTCTCTTTCTGCCGAACAGTCATCTATAATAAATAGTGTCTGCGTTCCTTCAAACAGTCTATAAAACTGTTCTAAACACTCACTCAGTTTATTGCTAGGATCAACTAATTATATGTCATCATCTGTCCATATAAACCTTCTATTATGATATGCTTTGTTCCATTTAAGTGTTGGACAGAAAACCACAATATGATTAAAATTATAACGATAAACTGTTTGTAACAGGTCGAGGATAAATATTGTTTTTCCACAACCAGTCTGCCCACAAATCAATGAGCAATGAGGAGTTTTTGCCATAAAGTTTAACTGCTCCATAGTTTTATAACAGAATTTAATCTAATCCAGTTATTATTTTTATCATACTCTCCGTCAAAACTTGTTCATATAATAAAACCCTATGAGGCCTAAATTGTAAGATTAATCCAATTTAGTTCTGTAAGATTGTTTCTATTTAAGTCAACATTGATTTTGTTGCTTGTTGTTATGATCTTAATATCCTCGCCATTGTGAAGAACGACGATGGTAACGTTAAGACGTTTAACGTCTAAGTTTTGCCAGCTAATATTAATTCCTTTTATAAGGACGTCACTAACGCCCACAACCCCATCCCTCTCCACATCTTTAAAGACAGAAATTTCAAATATCATTGTGAACGTGTCTCCTAATTTTCTGCTTGGAAAGAACTGTAATTTTGTAGAAGCTTTTTTTACAACTGTTTCTTTTCTGTGGAGGATGTACTGTTTTTTCCCATACGGCGTTATTTCAATTTCTTTCCGACTATTGTCGTCCGGCATAAGACTTACATGTAAAGGGCCAGAGTTGAATGCTTTTCTGAAACTTTTTGACGGCTAAAATATGTAAATGGCTTATGAATTCAAATTTTATTTCCCATTCTAAATATGGTTCCAAGTGCCATTTGAGGTCAGGTTTTCGAACTATTTTATATTCATACTGGCCAACATTATTTGCCTCTAGATTGCGCAGTTGTTCTAGTTTAGGAAACTTTTTGCTGTCGGCAACCTCTTTGCGTTTATAATCACCATCTTTAGTGTACTCAAAACCATACAAAGTGCCTATCTCACCATTTTGTTCAAAGTCCGCAACGTCTGCAAGGTCTTTTAATTCTAAAGTTATACACCTCACAGGCGCTAATGTAACTCCAGATTCTTCTGGCCCCCGCGACATTATTTTTTAGTAACGTATTATTTTATTTCCAAAACAATGTGCAGGTTATCACATTTTACAACTTTCCCCGCTTTGTCTTTGATTTTTATATTAAATGATCCAACCCTCCCGCAAACTAATCTTTTAAACTGTAAATTAGGGAATTGTATAATTTCATAATCGCAATATGCAGCTTTCCCTGATGGAAGAGCTCTTAAAACAGTTGAAGGCCTTCCATCATATAAGTTTTCATCAGTGCTTAGCTCATCCAAATGAACATAGAGTAATGAATGTACTGCAAGATCGAGCGGACTTTCTCCTTCATAAGTAGTTTCGTCTGGCACAACTCTAAATCTATGATTGTCATCTGCAAAGCCTAACATTTTAGCTAGCTCTACATCAAAAAGGTAATGTGCTACTCTTCTTCAGGTTTGAATGTTAACATTGTTTTTAATTGCATTGTTAAGTTTGAGAGTAATGTCGAAATTACTCATGCTTCTTTTAGCGAACAAAACCCGTAATAACCATCAGGTATGGTTAACCGGCTAACTACCTTCCCTTCTTTATTAACTTTTAGAACTGCATTATTTTTCTTGGATTCAGTTATATTAAACCATACGACTTTGTAAAATATTTCATGAAGTGCGACCGTTCTAGTTCCGCATTCGTTATTAATAGCATGTTCTAAAAACAACGGCGGTCTTTGAGTTGTTATTGTTTACAAACATTTTTTAAAACAAATTAAAAATGAGTGCATTCAAATATACTGATGCAAAATATCTGTTGGGCCGCACTACAATCTTAAAAATATAACAACTGACACCCTTGACATTTCTGTGACCCAGACTGACACCTTTCATAAAAAGGTAAGTACTCCATTAAGCAGATATCTTAACCCTCCTATTAAAAACGACCGCATCCCAAAAGTGTGGTTTAGTCATCCGATGCAGTTTTATCAGAACCAGTTAAACTTTGCTGTGTTTTGTGCATCAACTGGGTGTGGAGTGTCGTATGCTGATCACTTAAATCATCCTAATCCTTTGGTTAGGTCAGTGTACAGATTTCATTTTTATTACACCTTTAGACGTATTTTGACTGAACTGCAAGCACCATTACCAAATGACAAACCGTTTAATCCATTTAGCAACCGAATAGACATGAAGGCTTTTGAAAGGACCTGTAACGAATTCAATATTAACATCAAGACAGACTTTAGACAAAAGTCTGATCTTAATCATGGCTTAGGCACCCCTTATTATTGGGGCGTGCACAGAAAGTATAAGTATGACTGGAATCCTCCTTACACATCTTTCTCTTCAGGCACAACTGTTACACCTCGGGTCCATAGAGCAAGAGCATAAAACAGCATGGACAACATTTATCTTAGACACTTCTAAGGGCCTAACTAGAGCGGGAATAGAACGAATAAACGACTCTATTCGTACTTACGTTTGGTGTTTGCTAGGTTCACAAGCACAGGCAAGATCGAGCATAACTGATCCTTCTACTGGCTTTGATGCACAAAAACAATACTTAGCAAATTTAGAGGACGCCATTAATTCTACTGTTGATTTGCCTTCAAGTATTAAAAGGTACCAAAATGTTTTACAATACGCAAGATCAAAAGTAGACTTTGCTGTTGCACTGGTTTATACATGCTACCTTCTGACCTCAGACTCCAGGTAGGAACAATAATAAACTACAACAATGAAATTCTCGTTGCAGAAATGAACAGAAGGTCGGACAAAACGACATAAATTCTGAGCCAGTAATATTGCAAGCAGTAAAAAAACAAGATGACCCCCCAAGAATAAGTCATCTAATTCCCGAAGTCCAAAGCCCAAAGGCCATTGAAGACTCAGCAAAGCTCGCGGACTCTGTTCGCGATGACCATGAAATATGAAAAGACAGCGCTTGTTCTTGGATTAACTGGCATAGGATTACTTGGTCTTTATCTTACTAAATAGTAACCCAACTATTACAAGAACTAATGTCCATAAGTGCTCGGCCATAAAGCCAACTACTTTGCTTGCAGTAGACAAAAGCCAGCTGACAATACTCCCCAATAATTCCTGGTAAAGCGTTCACGCTTTACCAGCTAATTTTTTTAATAAACTTGCAAGATGATCAAGCTGTTTTTTACCCATGATTTATCAGGCGGAGATGGAGGCGATGGCGGCGAGGTAATGAACTTTGACCACCGCCGCCTGTAATAGCCATCACCAGTGTACTTATTGCAAATCCTAAGGCTGTTATAACGCTTGCCAATGTGACTCCCTGCTCTCTAAACAATGTTCTTATTCGTTCTGCTAGCGTTGCGTCTTCATATAAAATTTTTTTCGATAGTTTCTCTATTCTATTCACTTGAGTTCGATAATAGGTCTCGGTTAGTAGTCGTCACTTCTAGTCTTGCTGATCTCTCTTGTTCAAGATCTTTTAGTCTTTGGGTTATTCTTCTTTAATATCAGGCCCTAAGTTGGCGTCATCAGCCTCAACGAGTTTTTTCTTTTTCTCTTTTTATATGCCCATCTAGTTCACCTAGTTTTGCTAAATTGTTTGTTAATTCGCCTCTGATGGTTCTTAAAGCATGATCAAGGGCCGTTAGTTCTCGCATGGGTAGCGTGAGTCGTTGTATAGTCTTTAACGCTGTTTCTTCTGAAAAACTGGATTCTGCTTCTATTACATTTATTAATTCACCTGCTGATTGATTTAATTCTTTAAGTTCCATGTTTTGCATTTGGTTATCTGTCGGGAGTTCTTGCAGTGTGTTTTGAAGTTTAGAAACTGCCTCCGCCCTTAATTTTGGCCTAACAAGGCCAAGGCGATTTTGTACCTCGCAGGGAGTCTATTTCTAATTGAACCCACGGCTAAAAACTTTGATGGGTCTTTTTTAGTTGTAAGCTGAACAAGTTTGTCCTTGGTCGCTCCTCACAAACAAATGGTCATCTTTTACTTCAAAATCATTAGGGTCTATAAATTCGGGAGGTTCTTGGCCTAAACTTTGGTATAATGATCTGACCTTACTTTCTGTTAATTCACGCCGCAAAGAGAGCCCCGAGCGATGTTGTACCAAAGAGTCATTTCACTCATGTCGTCTCCAGAATCTAAAACATCATAATCTTCATCCTCAATGCCTGCCATGTTTTTAAAATAATTACTTTTTATTTTGTTTTTATAAAAAATGCCGCAACCATATGGCTCGATTCTTGACCCGCATAGAAAACAGAAAGAGCCCCATGGCGTGAAGGGAAATAAACGGAATATTATTGTTCCAAATAATCCATCTACTATGATGCAGATCAAATTCTTACTGTCAAATTTCCAGACCTAGGAGCAGATGAATTGATTGTGCCAGGCTCTGCGCGACTTACTTTTAAAATAGAACTCGAAGCAGCAACAGACCCCAACAGGACAGTTGTCCAGAATCTGGGGCGGGCAATCGTTAAGAAAATTTCTATAAACTTGAGGGGCAAGAAATATTCTTTACATAATGCAGACATATTTTTAACCTATTCTGATCTATGGCTAACCGGGAATGAAAGGGCTGATCTTGCGTTTCAAGGAATCGAAAATGAAGAAGCACTAAAACATAGAATAGGCGCCGCAGATACTAAAGACGGTAAAAAGTATGCAGCTGTAAATTTTGCGTATGGAAATCGCTTTCCATCCCCTTAGATTTTGAGTTGTTAAAAGCACATGCGCCATACTTTCAAGGAGCATTAAAAGACAGATTGTCATATGAACTAACTTTTAATGAATACAAACGTGTTATCAGATCAACAGACACCGGAGCAAAGTACAGCATTTCTGACATCTCGTTAGAGTTTGACGTTGTTAGCAACCATGAATTAGCAAGGCTGATTGAGCACCAATATCAGAGAAAATTAGTAATATATTACGAAAACGTGCGTCATCATTCACATATCCCAAAAGCAGGGCAAACACTATAGGAATTTTTAGTTTTAGTGTTGCAGCAATATTCACTTAAAGGCATTTTATTGCTGTGCGAAGATGAAGAACCGTTCAAAAGAGGAAGTGAAAAGTTTTTTAATCCAAAAATAACAAAGTACAATGTTCGATTTGAGGGTAGTCCTAACCAAATCTACGCTAGCGGGCCTTAAACCTTATCAGCATTTTGATGAAATAAGAAAACTGTTTGGGGCGGGAGTGTAGAAGTCCAACGTTGACCTTGTGTCTAAAGATTTACATCTTCACAATGTTAGGCTTGATGATTATTTAACAACGAAATACGGTTATGGATTGACCTAAGGTCAACAGAGGATAATCAGTTGCATGGAAGCGGGAGAACTGTTAGAGACGTAATAAACATTCAAATTGATAAAGAAGAAGAAGCCGATAAACCGCTTAATGTACATTGTTTTTATTAAATGATGCGCAGCTAAATATTGAAGCTAACAGATTAAAAGATGTAGTATACTAAATTATTTTTTATTTTATAAAAAGCATGTCTGTTCAGGTTATCCAAATGTGCCTACAGCGCCGCCAAAAGAAGGGATAGTAGAAAGCCCAAACATAAAAACCTTCAGATTAACCAACATTACACAAATGCAACAAAAACTAGAGCAAGACCTTTCAAATACAGCAAAACCAAACGAAGGTATTCGCTTCCTTTAATGCTGTTACCTATGTTAATACTGGAGCATCGACTATAAGTGCTCTATCACAGGAACGAGTGTTGGTCTCTTAGCAACGGCAAGGCGCACCCGCGGCTTTACCTCTAGGTGGTTTGTCTTGGGGCTCTTGCCTGTGTTCATTAGCTGTAGGTGCTGCTAGCAAAAAATTAAAAACTAAACTCCAAAGCACACAGCTATGGTTCAACTAATAACAGCTAAACTTAGCTCGTTCAAACTGACAATAAATAAAGCACTAGCTGACTCAAACATCACGGATGAAGAATTTAATCGTTTACAGGCCGATTTTGATGACTACAAAAGACAAAAGTTTGATCTTCAAAGAAAGGCGAGGACAAGTTTTTCTCAACAGCCAGACCCCGAGCAGATAAAAAAAGGAATCTTAAAAAAGTAAACGAAACATTAAACTCTGTTCTAAACAGCTCACATTAACAACACCAAAAGGTGTTTATACTTTAGTTTATGAGTCCAAGCGCAAAAAGACCGCCGATATTGATTCTGATTAAGAATTTTTTTTTAATTTAAATAAATATTTTGAGTTAGAAAAGAAACTCAACATGGCTAAGATATATGAAGGGCAAGACGAATTTTTTGAAGGGATGCTTGAGAGAGAGCGTTATCAAGAGCACTGAATGATATTGATCTAGAAGTCATTGATCCAACAAACGTGCGGGCAAGCGTTGTACATGCTATTTCTCAAGTTCCAAGTAAACTAACAATAGACCCGCCAGTTAAAGTAATGTAGCTGTTTTAATCGACTATGTAACAATAAATGAAGAAAACCTAGAAGTCTGGTCTCGACTAAACAACAGACTATTCTTTCTCGTAATGACTTAACACCCGGTTGGGCAGACGAACTGCTTGCACAGTTTGACGCTGCGGCTGAAGAAGCCAAAATGAGAGGCTCTGGTTGGTCAGAGGGCGAAGTCTTAGAGATCAGATTAAAACAGGCTAAGTATGCGCCGATTGTTGGTAAGGCTTACATTCCACTACCTCCAGCATTAGTTGCAAAAAGAGCAGTTCTAAACATAAAGAATACAGACAACAAATGTTTTATGTGGTGTGTTCTTGCAAGGCTGCATTAACGCCCGCAAAAACGCAGAGAGAGTGTCTAACTACACCCTTACATCAATGATCTTAACTTTAGTGGGGTGTCCTTTCCTGTTAGTGTAGACCAAATTGATCAGTTTGAAGAACAAAACAAACCAATAACTGTTAATGTATACACATGGGATGAGGAAACAAATTTGGTGCCAATTAAAGTGTCCAAGAACAGTCCAACAATAGGCGAACCAGACAAAAATCATGTTGACTTACTACTGATGCTTTCACCAGCGGGGCTACCGCATTACATATTGTAACGCACGATGAGTAGACTAATGAAGCATACTTCAAAGATCATGGCAAACAAGAATTCTGTAGAAAATGTTTAACAAGAATGCCATCTGTTCAAGCCGCGAGCGAACATAAGAAACATTGTAAAAGTTCTGTAGACTGTAATACGGAACTAATTACACCTCCACCCGGATCTAAAGTTAGTTTTAAGAACTGGAAACGGATGCAAACAAGTCCATATGTTGTTTATGCAGACTTTGAATCGCTCATTGTTCCTTATGAAGGGCCAGCGCCACAAAAACTTCGAAAAACAGTCTTAATGAGTAATCATTCAGATTGTTCATTTGCTTTCATCGTTGTCAGGTCGGATGGCGTCCATTCAGAGCCAAAATTGTAAGAGGGCCTAATGCTGCAGATACTTCTTAGAACGCATGCAGCAAGTGCGTAATGACTGTTCTAATAATCTAAACTTATCTGAAATCATAATGACGCCTGAAGACCAACAACAGTATGACTCAGCCACACATTGTGGATTTGTGGTTTAGAACTCAGTGAAGAAGCAACAAATCCAAAAGAAGAGACCATGATCACATTAGTGGAAAGTTCAGAGGAGCAGCACATAGTAAATGCAATCTTCAATTAAAGTTTGAACCAAAGACATGGAAGCTGCCTGTATTCTTTTACAACTTGCGAGGCTATGACTCTCATCTTATAATGAAAGCAGTGGACGATGCCTTCAGGGTGTCATGCATTGCACAGTCATCAGAAAAGTACATGTGCTTTAATCTGAATAACATGTCTTTTTATGACTCTATGCAGCACATGATGGGATCATTAGAGTCACTGGCTATGTCCTTAAAGTCCTGCCCAATAACAGAAGAATATTTTGACTCAACTCTCGTTAGAAAGGGCGTTTACCCTTATGAGTACATGAACAGTTGGGAAAGGTTTGATGAAGACACACTTCCTCCTAAAGGCGCGTTCTTTTCTAGTCTCAGAGGAAAGGACATCAGTGATTCTGATTACCAGCATGCTCAAGATTGCGTGGCAGAAGTTAGATTGTAAAACGATGGGAGACTATCATGATTCATACTTGAGGGCAGATGTATGTTTGTTGGCGGATATTTTTGAAAAATTATAGGAAGACCTGCATGAAACATTATAGCCTGGATCCCGCGCATTACATTTCTGCGCCTGGGATGAGTTGGGACGCTTTCTTAAAATTTACAGGAATACAGATTGATTTATTGTCAGATTTACCAATGATTCAGATGATTGAAAACGGATTGCGTGGAGGAATTAGTATGGCGTCGCACCATTACTGTAAAGCAAACAACAAATACTTGGACGACTATGATCCAAGTAAAAGGCCTAAACTATCTCATGTATTTAGATGCAAACAATCTGTACGGATGGGCAATGGCGCAATCACTTCCGTTACGCAACTTTAAAATGTACACAGGCGGTAATCCGAAAAATATTCAAAAGGCATTAAAGTGGTTGGGCAGTTTAACGCCTGATCAACAGCGTGGTTTCATTCTAGAAGTTGATTTAGAATATCCTCATGAACTCCATGACCTGCATAATGACTATCCATTAGCAGCAGAAAGTCTAAAGATGGATCCAAGAGAGCCGCCTAAAACTTGTGCCTAATCTTCGAGGCAAAAAAAATTATGTCTGTCATTACAGACTTCTACAATTTTATTTAAGACATGGTTTAAAGTTAACAGCTGTCCATCGCATAATTGCTTTTGATCAAGAACAGTTCATGAAACCATACATCATGAAGAACACTGATCTTAGAACTAAATCTACAGATGCTTCGGAAAAAGACTTTTTCAAGTTGATGAACAACAGCTGTTTTGGAAAGACTATGGAGAATCCGCACAAGCGCAAAGATGTCAGATTGGTCACCAAAGAGAACGAAGCAATTAAGCTGACTTCAAAACCAATTATCAGGACTTTAGAAGATTTTCATGATCACCTTTTTGGCATAATGATGAAAAAAAAGAAAGTCAAATTGGACAAACCTGTTTTTATCGGGTTTACTGTTTTAGAATTATCAAAGCTTTTGATGTTAGAATTTCTTTATGACTACTTTAAGCCCTCGTATCCTGAGTCCAGAGTACTTTACACAGATACAGACAGTTTTGTTAAGATATCCCTACTGAAGACATCTATAAAGACATGGAAACCGAAGTGGCTAAAGGGCATGCAGGATGGTATGACACGTCCGATTACCCTAAAGACTCGCCTTTACATTCAATTACTAACAAGAAGGTTTTAGGAAAGATGAAGGATGAATTATCTGGAAAGGTGATCAAGGAGTTTGTTGTTTAAGGTCAAAAATGTACAGTATTTCGAGCCAGGAGAAAATCATTAAGAAAGCAAAGGGAATATCTCGCAGCGTTGTGCAGTCAAACATATCACATGACAACTACAAAGAAGCATGTTTAGCAATAAGACTTTTCATCATGGCAACGTAAAACTGCGATCTAATCTACATGAGATCAACACAACAGTTGTAACAAAGAAGTCATTAGATAGAACAAACACAAAACGGGTGTTTGTTAATCCGGGTTTTCATATGCAATCGGGCACTGGAGAACCGCATAAACAGGGGGGTTTATATTTTTCATCAACTTTTATTATAAGATCAATCATAGCTTCATCCAATTCATTTTAAATCTTTTCTCATGTTTGCTTGATGCGTTCGAATTTTTTTATTATTTCAAGATATTCTTTTTCCCAATTTGGGGGTTTGAGTTGTAGGTGATCTGGATGATTTAGCATGCATTGATTAATCCCCGAAAATGTTTTCCTTAATAGCATTACACGCATGAAATGATTCCCGTATCATTTTCAAGGTCTCTTCCTTTACCATTCTTGTTTTGTTCTGCACTTCCTTCTGAGCTTCCATTTTAACTCAAATATATTTACGTAAATTAATTAAGCAACTGGAACTGTGTCCGGTGGGATTATCTGCAGTTCTTCCTTCACAAAAGATCTTTTGAGGAGCTGGTTGTTTTGTTGTGTCAGTTTCTCGTAAATAATACACGAGCGGATTCATTTTACAATTCTTTTTATTTCATATGGATCAACACTCCAAACCGGATCGGTTGCCCTGATGCGAGTGTCCCCTTCTGCTTCCCCGGTAAATAAAGGTACCTTACTTTCAAACCAAATGTAATAGTTTGCCGGATGAAGACTCACTTCAACAACATTTATTGTTTTTCTTTTGATTGCTTGTACTGGTTTTAGTCCTTTAAATTCTTCATTATTCATTGCGCGCAAAACTGAGGGCAATCTTCTAACCCATTCTGTGTTGCGAGAATTGTCAATCAGCTCTCTGTGATACTGGTAGGAGAAAAGTCTTTTCGGCTAACTGTTTGTTAAAGTTTTCAACTAAAGCCTGTGATCTGTGAACTCCCGGAATGCCTCTTCTAATAGTAAACTCTGTGTTTTAACAATAATTGATTCACTTGGCCTTTAAATTCTTTTCCATCATCAACTTGAATCATGCGAGGATAAGTTAGTGGCCCTCGTTGGTATATCAGTTGTATAGCGACAGCAACAGCAGAAGCACTCTTTTGTGTTAATGGCTCCGCATCTTTGTATTGAGCCATGTCAATGACTGTGAGTGCGTACTTAAATCTTTTCGTCAGTCGTATCAGAGGGTAAAATATAGAAGATCCATTTGATGGGTGTCGTTCGGTATTGCGTTCACAAAGTGTGGCCTCTGTATTCGTTTGGGCGCAGGTAAATAAATTTGCCAAATCGCTTGTTTAGATAACCATTCTTTTGCTGTTTGTTCACTGACTCCAGCTGCTTGGCTTAGCTTTTTAATTGCTGTGATGCCCTTCCAATATCCTTTGGGCGAATAATAGATTTTGTTCATTTTTTATTCAGCCAATATTATGCGCAACAAAATACACAACGGTCATACCAACGGCAATAAACGCAATTTCTTGCATCTTTTGTTTTTCTGATGGATGATAAAAGTCGCTAAATTTTGGTGGGGGCAATGTCTCGATTGGTTTGCCTGTTACTAGATAATATTGTTTTATTGCTTGATCAACATCTTTAAATGTGTAAGCTGCATGGCCCTGTTTTTTCAGAGTATCATTAATAAAATCTAACTGCTCAATTCTCTGCTTTTCATAGCGATCTTGTGCTGCGGCTAGTTGCTCCACAGCTTTGTTATGTCTTTTTCTCTCGCCTTCATCTCGCAGTTTACTAAATGCGTAATTACTTCCACTAAAAGCGAGCGCATTAACCACAGCGCCGCCTATCATCATTACGAGCGAAGCCATTTTTTTATAATGTATTTTTTATTTACATATTTATACTGTCTGGAATTATTCCTTGCTTGACTAGAAAATCTTTCGTGGCAACCGAAGCTGCAATGATAGCAATCAGCTTTGCTGAATCCTCAAAGTCTAGTTTGCCAAGATCTGCTGGTTTAATTCTTAACAAGCTTTTACCAAGCATTGAGTATCCTACACTTAGACCTCCAATAACAGCAGAATGGTATACAAGGTTGGTAACAGTTTTTTCGGTGCTCATTTTTATAAAATATAATAATTATAATTTAATAAAAAACATGAACAGTGATGATCTACTACAGCTACAAGGCGGCCTAAACCTTCCCGAACTTATGAATGACCAAGTTGATGGCCAAGCTGTTATGCCCCAAAAGGAGAGGTTGTATTCTTTGGCAGCGTGTGGAAAAACAAAACAGTTCCTCGGAACTGAATTCAGCATAGAACAGATTCAACAGATGTCGCCGCAAGACATTTTAAAGTATCATAACAGGTATGAAGCGCAGCTGGGGTCTAGAATGGTGAAAAGTGTAGGGCAAACGGTTCTTAGTTGTACACTAAACTAGTCAGTAGATTTGCTCCCATTGATTCTGAACAAGATCTTACGTATGATTTAACGCAAGATCCAGTTTTAACAAAGTCATTAGAGTCTCTAGGATGTGATCTATACTACAGATTTGGAACATTGTTATCGCCATTAATCATGGATTAATAACTTTTAATCATATAGATTTGTTTCCCTTCAAAATGAACGAGCTGGAAAATCATCAGAACCAGAATCAGGAAACATTGAATCAGGTGGAGAAAGTAACCACGCCAGAAAATCAGCAGAATCAGAAAACACTGAATCAGGTAGGGCCAGTGAAAAGCATCCTCATCCTGGGCGTGTTAAAGCAGGAAAAAATTAGCAGAGTGGAACAGACAAAAAAAATTAATGTTACAGAATATAACTCATCATGAAAACATAACACCGCCAACGTCAGAACAAGTTGATTCAATGCCGGCTATAAAAACTCCATGTGATTCAAGGGCCCCAAAGTCTTCATGGAATATTGAACTTAAAACTGTTGCCATTTTTGGCGCCATTGCTGCTGTTGGGGCGGTTATTACGGTTATAAAATATATACACAATGGCAGCAGAAACAAAGCAATCAAAAAAATCTGAACCGCTAAATACAGAAGACAACAGCACGCCAGAACCGTCAACAACAAAAGATCATTTTGATCCTTTATAATGCAATAATATTTTAAATTTTTTTTAAAAATAGATCATGGCGTATTATAAAATGATAAAGTCAATAAATAAAGACATGGAGTCTATAAAAGACATTTCCATAGACCAAATTGTAATCAATGCGGTTGCTTAGGATGTAAGAACTTCCTTAAGATCTATGCAGAGAACGCTGAGGGAAGACATCCTCAACGATGACGCGTTTTTTGAGGCGTGTTGTACTATATTAGACATCTACTATTTAAGATAAAAACATAGATTGTATTTTTTTTGATAATTATAAGACAACTTGAATAAAAACTTGGTTGTACTTAGAGGATGACTTAATCAAGAACTTATCAAGAACTTGATCAAGAACTTATTAAGAACTTACTTAAGAACTTGATCAAGAACTTATTAAGAACCTGGGGCGACTTAATTAAAAACTTAGAAGTAACTTAAGTAAGAACTTGTGGATAACTTAAGGATGACTTAAAGACAACTTGAGTAAGAACTTACTTTGGAGTAACTTAAGTTAAAACTTAGAAGGAACTTGAGTGTGTGCATGCGTGGGTGGGAGGTGGGGCGGGTGGGGCGGGTGGGGTGGAGTGGGTAGGGGGGTGTGCATGCGTGGGTAGGACAAAACAAACAACAAACACAAACAAACAACAAACACACAATAAACAGTCCAGGGGTGGGTGGAGGGACGTGCGTGCGGGGGGTAGGCCAAAACACACAAACACCAACAAACAAACAAAAAGTGAAACTAGGACCACTTCTTGCTTTGTGACTAAACAGGCTGTGTCTTGCTCGCAACCTCAATCAACTAGGCTAAGTGATCATATGTGATCACTTAGCCTAGTTTGCCGCTGAGCTTTGCTGGTGCTGCCGCGCTTTGCAGGTCAAGTAATCATATATGATCACTTGGCCTAGTTTGCCGCCGAGCTTTGCAGGTGCTCCGTGCTGACGCCATTGGCGGCAGGCTGCCGCGCTTTGCAGGTCAAGTGATCACATATAATCACTTGGCCTAGTTTGCTGCTGTGCTCCTCTTTTCTCAACCAGGCTTGCAACTGGCTTTGGCAGAGTTACAGCAATTACTGCTGTAGCCGAGCTTTTATGGCGGCTCTAATCGCCAGTAGTAGTACATCCGTCATTGTATTTTGGAGCATTTATATGAAGATAGTGCTGGCCACACACTACTCCTCTCCATACTGGTAGATGTACCAAGGCCTGCCTAGCCCTATCTAGTTTGTTTGCCAGAACATTCGAAAATCGCCATTCAGTTGCATAAGGGCACACTTAAAGGCAGATGAACTGGTTAGAATTAGAAAAGTAGAAAAGTATACATATCTTAATACACAGATCAGCTTGCCACATAAACACTGAATCTGTAGTTAACAACCAATCAAGTCTAATACAAACT
>JAFLJL010000722.1:25000-32500 GCA_018398815.1 Conus ventricosus | reverse complement strand
GTTCAAAACTGCTGCAAAGATCGAAGCTCGTAAGGAAATAATCAATAACGCTATGACCCTGTTCAGATAAATATGTGAAATTACCAGAACCCTCGAGCTCTGGACACCCATTTAATATTTTCAAGTTATAACAGGCGCACATATCAAGTAACTTCTTGCCAAAATCATTTGTCGCTACGTCACATGATATTCTGTTGTCTATGAATGTAGTAGACCTATCAAAAACATCAGAGCAAAAATTCTGAGTAAATGGACTGTTGATGATTTGTACATTACCTGTTCGTCCATTAAAGTCGCCATTACAAAGCAAGTACAGATTAGTATCCGCTGCCAATAGATCACCTATAATCCTTTCAACTTCCAGTGTATGACAACTGGGTTCCGCCGTGTCATAAAACGGGCTACCATAGGGTGGGACATACACAGATACGTACAGTATGTCAGATGCACTGCCCAAAAGTTTACCGCATATTCTGACTGCAACTAAATTATCACATTCACATTGTATTACTTTAATATATTTTGTCAAGTTCTTTTTTATCATTACAACTACGCCACCTGACCAACGGCCGTGATGAGATAATTTCAAAGCGGGAGAAACGAATTTAACAAAATTTGGAAAAACATCAGACATATCAAAAGTTTTGTCCATGAATGTTTCTGTTAGTGTAACAAAATCAAAATTATTTAAGTAGTTCACCAAGTCCCAGTCTCTGAGTTTGTTTGCAAGTCCCGCTATGTTGAATAGCAGGAAAGACAGTCGCTGGGGCCGGCCTTCATCCTAGGTGTCAGCATCAATGAAGGGTTCTTCACCACGATCCTCCCCTGCAGCATCCGCTTCACCATCAGGAGGGTTTGGCGTGGGTGAGCCTGGACACACCACATCTGCATGGGTCTGTGGTACCGCTCGTCGGGTCTGCAGCATGGAGTCTATCCGCTGCTGAGCTCCGGGTGTTCCACGGCCACGACCTCTTCCGGAATATCTCGGTCGTTCAGCCGACGGAGTTAAAGGCTCTTGGCTTCCATGCACGCTGTTTGTTGCCTGGGTATGCCGGTCACTGGTGGATGGTATAGCTCGTGCCCGTAAATTATACACAATGTTTTCTTTCAGTATCGAGTCACCACTGGTATTTTGAACTGGTTGCTGTGGTACAGTGTCTGTGTCTCCAGTGGTGTCTGTGTGCTGGGGCAGATCTTTAGGATTGGCTGCCTCCATGCGTGAAAACCCGTTCTGTTGACCGGAGCTTGCATGGTCTGTTCCAATGGGAGGAACAGGTGGAACGGGTGACGGTTTGGTTGATTTGGGGACTGGAGCATTTCTTTCTTCTGCATTTAGAGCTGGAAAGTCAGTTGTCGATAAGCAGTATGTGGGCATTTCATGACCATCCACACGATTCTGTGGGCGCGAATTATCACTGAGATTTCCCCTCTCACCCCCTCTTGAGCGCTTTGCATCATGATAAATAACGGACGTGTTCCTTCGTCTGGAGTGTAGGGCTGATCACATCTGAGGATTCTTTTGTTGCGAAGGTCATAAGTGTAGACCGCCTCATCCGGATCAGCTTGTCATAGCGTAAACTGGATCTTTGGCCTTCATGTCTTAGCTGGCGTTGCACAGGGAGAAGTTCTTTTCTCTTCTGTTGAGTATTTTCAGAGAAATCTTCCCGAACAAAGATATTCTGAAAACCGTCTGAGTTTCTCAGTTTTGGTGCATTTTGAAGCACTAACCTCTTTTGGCTGTAGCTCTGGAACGTCACAACAATAGCTCTGCCAGACTTGAATATTCTATCCAGAGCCAAGTCTTCTTCTATGCCCATTCCGACTCGCACAGCTTGACGAACCTTCCGTTCATAGTCTTGAAATGAAGGGCCACTTCCATCGAAAGGAAAGCCCCAAAAAAGAAGATTGTTCCGTCTGTTTTGACTATCCAGGTAGTCGCATTTGTCTGATAATGTAGTAATCGTTTCTGTCAATCTGTGCACTTCCGACCATAATGAGTGACACTGATCCTGCATCTCTCTGTTACAGTTTGCGAGTTGAGCTTGCTGGTCTTCTAACAGGCACATACGATTCTGTATTTTCTTTTCCACATTTGATAATTTCTTTTCCACTGACACAAAGTGCTTTTCAACGTTTTGTTCATGACGAACATTGTTGGCTTCTATTCTTGCAATGGCGTCATGAAGAATTTGGGACATTTCCGACTGGAGTCGATTAAAAGAAAGATCAACTCCATAGAAATTGTCATCACGATGTACAGGGGGCACACTGTTATTGAAGTAGGGCTGTGGTGTATAGTAGGACTCCCGGTCATACCCCCTTCCCTGGTACGGAACGCTGGATGATGGAAAAGACTCCCGTTTTTGCCCCCTTCCTTGAGTAGGACCAGGGTTCGGTTCAATATCTCCACACACAAGTAAGCAGCAGGACAGGAAGACAACAGCCGCAAATTTTCCAGTGTCACAGGTCAAAACAAAACACACAGTCAACACATACCTGTATTTCTGTGGTGGGTCAGTATTTGTTGCCTGTAGAAATCGAACAGTGGCAAGCATAAGAAAGTAGAGATACGGAGTTTCGCCTGATTGTACAGTGTCCAAGTTTCCCGCATAGTCCACACGCACAGCACAGGACTGTTTGAGGTTCACAACAGGGAACAACCACACAGCACATACAGCACAACAGCCAGGCACGTTGTTCTCACTGCACTCACTGGCCAGCACAACACAAGACCGTGTTTACGCCCGGCTATGGCGTTCAGTGCGCGTTTCTGCATGAAATTCTGCCACGTCCAATAGAACTGACCACAGCTGACTCTTGCACATGAATTTGTTATCGGCATGATCGAAAGGAATTAAGGAAAATGAAAAATCATTAAATGAAAAAGTTAATCTTCAACTTATTAAGGAAAATCATTAATTAGTGGAGCGCGACCTGAAGATACTTCTTGCCGCCAGCGTGAACCTGTGTTCACCCCGAGAGAGAGAGAGAGAGAGAGAGAGAGTCAGACAGAAGGTACACAGACAGACAGAGAGGGAGCAATAGAGACAGAAAGACCGAATAAAAGACAAGACAGACACAGGCAGAAAGAAAAAGACAGAGAGAGAGAGAGAGAGAGGGGGGGGGGGAGTGGGAGAGCACCATATGAAATAACTGGTTGTATGTTGCATCGAAACGTTTCCAGAATACACAGAGAGAGAGAGAGAGAGAGAGAGAGAGAGAGAGAGAGAGAGAGAGAGAGAGAGAGAGAGACAGACAGACAGACAGACAGACAGACAGACAGACAAACAGAGAGAGAGAGAGACAGACAGACAGACAGACAGACAGACAGACAGACAAACAGAGAGAGAGAGAGACAGACAGACAGACAGACAAACAGAGAGAGAGAGAGAAAGAGAGACGTGCTGGCCCCCTTTTCGAGCTTTTAAATCATCTGAAAGTGTTCATTTAACATTTCACGAGGGGGAACATTTAATGAAATTGCGAAATGTCAACACCACTGAACAAAAAATGCAATAAGTATAGCAACGTCTGTTCCTCCAGAAGAAGGAGGAGGAGGAGGAGGAGGAGGAGGAGGAGGGAGGAGGAGGAGGAGGAGGAGGAGGAGGAGGAGAACAACAACAACAACAACAACAACAACAACAACAACACACACACACACACACACACACACACACACACACACACACACACACATACACACACACACACACACACACACACACACACACACACACACACACACACACACACACACACACACACACACACACACACACACACACACACACCTACGAAAAAATACAAATACAACGTGAACTTTCATTAAAAACTATGACTCTACCTTATGAAAGTTTTTGCACTCAGAACTTTTAAAGAAGACGAATTTGAAAGAGAGAGAGCGACACAGAGAGAGAGAGAGAGAGAGAGAGAGAGAGAGAGAGAGAGAGAGGAGAGAGAGAGAGAGAGAGAGAGAGAGAGAGAGAGTGAGAGAGAGAGGGAGAGACAGAGAGACAGAGAGACAGAGAGACAGAGAGAGAGAGACAGAGGGAGAGAGAGAGACCGAGCGAGAGAGAGAGAGAGAGAGAGAGAGAGAGAGAGAGAGAGAGACAGAGACAGAGACAGAGAGACAGAGAGAGAGAGAGAGAGAGAGAGAGAGAGAGAGAGAGAGAGAGAGAGAGAGAGAGAGAATTCAATGGCGTTTTGATTTATTTACTTGTTGTTCTAAATGTACTCTGTTTCTATCAATAGGCGTGTTTTGCAAAGTAGAATTACACACGATTAATATTTCTGTCAATTATTTCATACATTTTTGTGTGTGATTTTTATTGCTATCTCTTGTTCAAGACACAACTGTCGAAACGCCTCGTTTTGCATTGCCAACTGTTCCCGTTCTCATTTTGCCATCTTGTGACAATTGTTCGTATCCTTCCTCATCTCGATTATAGTATGCACTTCATTGCGCTAGTGCAGCGTGCTCGTGTGTGTGTGTGTGTGTGTGTGTGTGTGTGTGTGTGTGTGTGTGTGTGTGTGTGTGTGTGTGTGTGTGTGTGTGTGTGTGTGTGTGAGGGGGTGGGGGGTGGGGGTGCGTGCGTGCGTGCATGGTTGTGTGTGTGTGTGGGGGGGGGGGGGGGGGATGCGTGCGTGCGTGCATGTGTGTGTGTGTGTGTGTGTGTGTGTGTGTGTGTGTGTGTGTGTGAGAGAGAGAGAGAGAGAGAGAGAGAGAGAGAGAGAGAGAGAGAGAGAGAGAGAGAGAGAGAGAGAGAGAGAGAGAGAGTTCGCAGGGCAGGGAGAGAGGGTAGACCATTGAGTAGAACGAAGGTGAGAAAGGGGAGGGGAAAGGTGACGGGGAGGGGGGGGGGGGGGGGGGGGGGGGGGGGGGAAGGAAACGTAGGTGGGGAAAGGGGAGGGGGAAAGTGTACGTAAAGAGAAGAGTGTGTGCCAGGGGGAGGGGAGATGGAGAGGGGTGCAAGTTTCGGGTTTTGTTTTTTTTGTTACTTTTTTTGTTGTTGGTTACATTTGTTTTTGTCTGGTGTTCTGCGCAGTTGTTGCAAAAGCCTGTAGCAATCCGCTTGAAGTGAAGCTTCAAATACCACCTGACTGTACATTGTTGCAAAGTGTGTAGCAATCCGCTTGAAGTGAAGCTTCAAATACCACTGGGTTGTACATTTTGTTTGCCTTTTTTCTGTAGCAGCAGCAGCAGCAGCAGCAGCAGCAACAACACAGTAGTAGTAGTAGTAGTAGTAGTAGTAGTAACAATGGTTGCTGTTATTGTTGTTGTTGCTGTTGTTGTTGTTGTTGTTGTTGTTGATGATGATGATGATGATGATGATGATGATGATGATGATGCTGCTGCTGCTGCTGATGCTGATGCTGTTGTCGATATCTTTTTTCTTTTCTTGTGACTAAATACACAACAACCGTAGTGAAATTCCAAGCATAAAGCAGATCCAGAAAACAAACAAGCAGACAAACAAAATAAACAACAACAACAACGACAACAACAACAAAACGACACAAAGAAATGACCCAAGTCCACGCGCCAGCCTCTGTCCTGACCTCTTGAATGTTCGCACAAAACTGAAGATGCAAAAACCAAGTGTCCAAGACCCGATTCCACCATCAACGTTGAAACTATTTCTCTTACCAGAGACAAAGAGGACAGAGGATAAGTATCTTCACTTTATGCTAGTTAGAGCTTATTTGTTCACCTTGAAGACTGTTCGCTACACTTCGCTAATGATAGCGCCAAACCTTCAAATTTGAAGCTCACGTGTGGTGGTTCGCGCTCGCAGGCAAGAATTACGTGCGCGTAATGAGCTAACCTCGCAGATGTGTTCTGCCTCCGTTGTGTCCGACCGATGAGTAGGCAGGCAGGTCATCTGCTGATGTGGGTCTCCATGTGGAAATGAAGACCAATTCTTGAGGCACAAAGTCGTCCACAGACGCTGCATGGAATGGAGTCCAACAAGGACAGGCCCCGTTTTCTCCGATTCCTCTTTTTCCTGGATGGTGGCTGTTCTGTTGCGGTGTTTGTGCCCTGGGTACACCGATGTTTGCACTGTGTTCTGTCAAGGGCGACATTTTCCCAGGAAGCAGTGCCGATGTTGCAGCTTGGCCTTCAAGATGTCTTCAGAGGCCTTCCTTGGTCACGTTGTCGCTACGCTAAACAGTAGATAAGAACAGGTTGGTATTCTCGTTAACCTTAGAGGGCGGTCAGCT
Organism: Conus ventricosus; assembly: GCA_018398815.1. Lineage (NCBI taxonomy): Eukaryota > Metazoa > Mollusca > Gastropoda > Neogastropoda > Conidae > Conus > Conus ventricosus. The sequence goes on along the minus strand of JAFLJL010000722.1, from coordinate 26,278 downwards.
TGCTTAACAATACTCTCGTGACGCATGATGAATACGGTGTACGGAAACTGGTTAGTGACCCGCGTGAGTGTAGGGGACTCCGATATTTGTGGAAGAGTGGAGAAGCGTGGCGAAATACTTATCCTTCTCTCCACTTTACCAGGTTGATCATACCTGGAAATAAACTTCGCGTCCTCCCCTTTTCCTCTGACATCGCTGGCATATGTCACTGTCAGAGCGGGCGTGTCATGCAATGCGATCGATGCCTTCGCTGGATCCCCGTTGAGTCAGTGGTATCAGTCCCATTGCAGGTGTCTGTGCGTTCACTGGTACACTGTCAGTGGTGGGTGTACCGCTAGTTGTATGTGTACCGTTGGGGGTATCTACCGTTGGGGTTACTGTCAGTGGCATCTGCACTGTCATTGGTATGTGTACTGGCAGTGGTATTTTACTATCAGTGCTATCTGTATTATCAGTAGTATCTGCACTGTCAGTGCTATCTGTATTATCAGTAGTATCTGCACTGTCAGTGCTATCTCTTTCACAAGCAAATTCAACGGTGTATATTTCTGATCTTTAATTCCGTTTGCTGACCTGCGAACTTCGGCAGGAGGGTGGGCGGTTGGAGGAGAGATATCGTTCAACATTTCAAGCTCTCTTACTGTATAACTGCGGTGCTCGTTTGCGAACTATTGTTCCATCGTCAAAGCTGTACCTAGGTACCTCAGAATGGAACACTTTCTTTTCTTTTTTTTTCCCCCCAAATGTTGACGACACTGACCGCACATACAACTGCAGTAACAGAGGATGAAAAGTGGAAGACTAAAAACTCACGTTACATAACAGATTAATAGTCGTAGGGGCAGGGAAATGTTCCAAGTTTACCCGTACATCGGGTATAGCATTGTGGAAAGCACAGCCCATACCGGTTCTTCCTCCTCGTTTACCTTCTCTGAACTAAATCAGGACTTTTTGCTGCTGTTGTTGTTGTTGTTGTTGTTTTTGTTTTGTTTTCTCCTGAGTCGGCAGAGAGAGTTTCTCAAGCTGTTAAATTGCAATCCTACGTAGAGTTCCAACTCACGACCGTTAACTCTGCCACAGGATTGTTGTCGCCCTTGACTTGAGCATGATGCAGGTTTTGACAACGATTCCCCCCCCCCCCCCCCCCCCCCCCAGCGACGACAACAGACAGACAGACAGACAAACAGACAGACAAACAGACAGACAGACAACAGACACCCATATAGAGAAGCGACGACACCCCTGTCTTACCCCCTGAGTGCGGGTTGACCCTCGCTC
>JAFLJL010000722.1:2500-12500 GCA_018398815.1 Conus ventricosus | reverse complement strand
GTGTGTGTGTGTGTGTGTGTGTGTGTGTGTGTGTGTGTGTGTGTGTGTGTGTGTGTGATGTGTGTGTGTGTGTGTGTGTGTGTGGTGTGTGTGTGTGTGTGTGTGTGTGTGTGTGCGATCATTTGTGGAACAAGAAGTTTCAGAAAACGACATCGTTATTATCAAACGGTTACAACAACAGCAACAACAAGAACGAAAATGATGATGATGATGATGATGATGATGATGATGATGATGATGATGATGATGATGATAATAATGATGACTGTGGTGAAAATCAAAATGATAATGATGAAGAATATAATAACTGGGATGATAACGCTAGGTAGGTAGTTAACTCTAAACAAAATGTAGTTAACTCTAAATCAAGGTAGTTAACTCTAAACCGACACTACTGGCGATTCACACTCAGTGACATTGTCCCGTCGCTTACCTCGACACACACAGAATGTGAATATTTCTGGTGCGTGGGAACAAAAAATAACAAGCGGACATAATTGGAAAGGATTTCCCCTTGGACCTCTTCTCCCTCTAGACAACGTTCATCGTGTTTGCATTGAAAATGATGTGGATTCCAATGAGGAAAACAATTGAATCAGCAGCTAAACTGTCTAAAACCAGCCTTTGTTTGTTTGTTTGTTTGTTGTTGTTTTTTTCCATCTCAGCCTTTGTCAATTCCGACGTTGATAAGTTTACACATATCGGGTTAATTCACTGGCTGTATTCTGTACACTTCCATCCGACTGGCTGGAGAAACGTTCGGAATTCATGTATTGATTTACAGGAGTGATTTAATCTGTTCTTGTTTCGGGTTCCCATGACGGTTGTATTGTAATAAACATTACGCAAGCACGATATATTATGGATCTCTGTGTGCGGAAATTTCAGGGTGCATGCACATTGAACGCGTAGGAAATTTTCCCTTCCCCCCCCCCCCCCCCCGCCACCCTTTTGTTGGTATTCTTTGCTTATTACCGCACGCCCCCCCCCCCCTCCCCCCCCCCCCCCCCCCCCCCCCCATTTTCATTCAGGGGAAAGGGGTTGTTGTTTTGCTGCTTGTTTGTCATTCTTGTTTTTTACCCTCTCACGTTGATAAATTTCACCAATGCCAGAGGTGGGGGTGTCTTTGAGAATGTTCTCAAGATTTGCAATATTAAAAAAAAAAAAAATTCAACGTGGTTCCCCCCCCCCCCCCCCCCCCCCCCCCCCCCCCCCCTGTTTTATACGTCATAATCTAGAAGTGTTTATTTCTCGTTCATTTGATGTCATCGATCCTGAAGACAGTTTGCGACCGAAACGTCGACAGTTTTTTTTTGTTTAAAAAAAAATCAAGTTGACAATCTTCGGAACATCCTCAAAGGTAGTTCTTAGTTATGAGAAGAAGAAGAAGAAGAAGAAGAAGAAGAAGAAGGAGAAGAAGAAAATTACCAGTCATGAATCATTTTAGGTGCTGGGTGTGTATTGGAGCCATACTCGTTTGACTAATTTCTTTACAAAAAAAAAAAAAAAAGGAAAAAAGAAGAAAAAAATTGCCTGGAGGGAAGATGGGGGAGAGGGGAGTCGGGGAAGAGAGAGGTGAGGGGGGGGGGGGGGGGGAGCAAATATGAGGTTTGCGACAACACTCCCCAGGAGACACGGTCCTTTTGCTGACCTCTACTGAGTCAGCTGTGGGGGGGGTGGGGGGGGGGGGGGGGGGCATGCGTGGTGGCATTCCCACAGCCTTCGTTCCACACTCTATCCACAGCTGCCAAGTCTGTCGAGGTCGCCCAACCTTCCTTTTACCACCACCCCTGCCCCCCCCCCCCCCCCCTCTTTCCGCCCTCCCCTCCATGGGTTCCATCATCCTTCCAGTGCCTGGCTTCTGGTTCTGGTAGGAGGCCTTCCTGATGTACCGCCAATCCACCCCAGTGCCTGGCTTCTGGTTCTGGTAGGAGGCCTTCCTGATGTACATGTTACGGATGGTGTGTGGTGCGTGTTTTGTTGTCTGACTCTCACTCTCAAAAGTTTGGATGCGTGTACGACTTTTCCCTACACACACCCACACCATACGAACATAGATAGCCAGGCAACACACGTGTTATATTTTCTTATTTTTATATGCTGTCTGAACCATCAATATGAATCGTTACCAAATCAATACATGCCATTACATAGAATACAGATCAATGCACGTCAATTAAGACATCAATTACATACGACACTTCAATCATCATATATCAGCGTATCATATACGTATCTTGATATAACTCGCTTATCTCGCCGGCGCCGTCCACAGTGTCTCACATATACAATCAACGCATTCAGTTCCACAGTGCCCACGCCACAGTCTACAGCATTAAAATAAGACGAAGACGGATAACCAAGGTCCCCACACGGTAAACACAGCCGTTCACAGAGACTCTATAACATCTGGTTTTAAAAAAACAAAACAACAAACAACAACAATTTAAAAGGAACAGCGACAGAGGTAAAGAGGTAAAAAGAAAAAGAAAAAAACGAAAAAAAAAAACACGAAAGAAAGACAGAAAGAATGAAAAAAAGAAAGGAAGAAATAAAGAAAGAAAAAGAAAGGAAAAGAAAGGAAAAGAAAGAAAGACAGAAAGAAAGAAGAAAGAAGAAAGAAAGAGAAAGAGAGAAAAAAAGAAAGAAAAAGAAGAAAGAAAAGAAAGAAAAAAGAAAGAAGAAAGAAAGAAAAAAAAAAGAAAGAAAAAGAAAGAAAGAAAGACAAAAAGAAAGACAGATAGAAAGAGAGAAAGAAAGAAAGAAGTACAGAAAGAAAGAAAAAAAGGCATAAGAAAGAAAAAGAAAGACAGAAAAAAAAAAAATATATATATATTATTATAGATTGACTCAGACATAATAGTGAAGAGCGTAAGCCAAATTATGGAGAGAGAAAAAAAAAAAATCTCACCAGAACGACGCTCCCTTCACATTCGACAAGAGGCGGAACCTCCAGAGATATCAGATAGATATCAATACAAAACCAAACCAAACCAAACGGAACAGAACCACCACAGAAGCGAGGAGAAAGGCTCACCCTCTATTAGTCCAGTCAAATTTTCAAAAAATAGCCTATAACCTTAAACAAATTGCAACAAAGAAATTTCACCTGATTTGAACTTGTTGAACATCTGCCAGTACCACTTCAAAAATCTAAAGAAATATATGGTGCAATGAATTATATACGTTTGTTTAAAGAACATACCCCCAAGCTGATGTTACAAGAACGGAAAACAGACAATCTGCTACAGAGATCGCAGTAAATACAATGCAAATGGGGGGAAAATGATTGAAAATATTTACAAATGATTGATGATTTTAAAAAACATAAAAGTTAAACAGTACATAAAAGATATACAGGTTTTCTTCATTTTTATCAAACAAAAGTGGGCAAATATTCTTCGTGGATTTGAGGAAAATATTTCTCTTTTTACTGTTGCTACTATGTTGTACACACAATTCATGAAGAATAAATGCAATAGACAGATTTCTTAGCACGTTTTGTGCAAAGAAAAAACATAGGAGGAGTCAACCAAACAAACATTTATGAAACGGGCTTTCTTTTTCATCCATACCCCTTAACTTTCAGACTGCAGACCATCAGCCTCTGTATGTAGTTAAGTTTGGAACATATCTATGGCTGCTTGTCCTACCACAGTGTTGAGACAAAGTTGTTACCAATAAAAATGTGGTAATGACAGGACATGTTTCATCAAAAACACAGTTTCTTTATGTTTCAATGGTGCCTGATTTCATGTAACAGTATCACCAGAGTCATTTCCTGGGTACATGGCAGAAAACAGTTTAATTAATTTCTCTCTCTGTCACACACACAACACACACACACACACACACACACACACACACACACACACACAAACACACACACACACACACACACACACACACACACACACACACACACACACATTATCTCTGTCTATGCCTTTGTCACTGTCTGCCTGACTGCCTATCTATCTGTCTGTCCGTCCATCCGTCACTCTGTCTGTTTGTCACTCACTCTCTCTCCCTCTCTCTCTCTGTCTGTCTCTTTCTCTCCCTCCCTCCCTCCCGGCCCCACCCCTACCAGTGTATGGCAGTTTCCTGGCCACACCTCTCTCTTAACCTAGTCTGCGCCCCTCTTCACTCCGACGGCAAAACAAACACGCACACTCGCTAGCACGCACGCGCGCTCCCACCTTCCCACCCACCCAACCACACACATACACACGCACAAATTCACACAACAACGCAACACAACACACACACACACACACACACACACACACACACACACACACTCACACACACACACTTCCGATTTGCCTGGATGCACACCATCATGAGTTGCCTGCATCAATCCATGCCAAGCATCATGAGTTGCCTGCATCAATCCATGCCAAGCAGGTCGGGGCTTGAGGGGCCAAGATATCTTCCAGTGTTTCAATACTGCTGTATTGTCAACAGCAGAAATGTCAGAAATGTCTTTGAAAAACACAGAAGAGAGACGTTCCAGTCAGCCTGTAATAGTGAATGTTGATTTTCCCAAGCTCAACTACTTCTTTGATTGTCACCTTTTTTCTGGGTATCCTTAGTGGAGTCTTTGTCCCAGGTGTGACAACAGCAATTGTTCCCATTCCATGGAAAGTTCCCGCGCCATCTAAAGTGGCAGAGTTGTGGTCTGCGTTGTCTGCCACAAACTGAAGGGTCTTTTCTTCGGTGATTTCCGGAAGGTCTAAACCTTGGGTGACAGCTGCATTGAGGTGGAATTTCTGTACTTTGAATATGGAGAGCAGAAACCCAAGTTTACTTAACGTATCCACCAAAAATCTTGATGCAAAAGTTTTGTGCATCTGCACTGCCAGGTGGATCTGAAGTGGAGCAATGCATGTGTTTGGCCTGGTTGCTTGAACGATGCATTGTCCAATGGATGCGATTTTCAGATCTGTGTTTTTACCCCTGATGATATCTTTAAGCAATGTCTGAAGAGTCACAGGCAGGAAATCAAGCTGTAAATCCTTGCACAACTGACCAGAATCTGGGTACATACTTCTGTCACAACACGATGGACATTATGTCACTTCTAATTAGAGCAGCTGCTGCTCTAATCAAGCGAGTAGATTCACTGTCACTGTCATTCTTTTTGTGTTCTTCGCAGAACTTGTGAAGGATGTTGGACGCGGCTGTCTTTATGGTCACAACATCTGATTTTCCTTCTAACTCTGAGATAGATATACTGTCACCAAAATGTTCAAGCAGCATTTTCTTCATGTAAGGCACACTGTACGCAGAACCCACATTTGACTCATTGCACTGGTCCAGGGCATCTCCCATCATCCTAACAAGGTCACACACAGTGACCTGCTCTGTGTCATTGTTTTCTAGATAGGAAACAATATCCTGAAAGGCAGCATGATACGCCTCATCTTTTGGTCTGCCTGCTTTCCCCAATTTGATTCTTTTTCTTGCTGGCATATCATCAGTTTCTAAAAACATTCGGGGGGACATGTTTTCCTGTTCGAAAGTTGGTACTGCAGATACTGTGGTATACCACATCCTGGGCAAAACAGTCCTGCAAAAATTCTAATCTAGCCTTAACTTTCCGTGACCACTCGTCACCTCTGCTGCTGCAAACACCGGCCACAGTCTGTTGGAATTGTGTTGTTGTCACTGATGTCAGACCTATACAGGTTTGTGTCCGCCTCTACGTGACCATTTTTCTCCTTTCAGGCAGAACAGGCATTGGGCTGTGGACTGTATGCAGAATCTACAGTCCGAAGTCTTCGTTTTATGCTTTTTTGAGGAGACTGATCATTTTGCCTGCTATGCAGAAACTGTGTAATAGCGTTTATATTGGTGTATTCACGCCGACATTTAGCATGAACAAAAACTGCCAGTTGAAGCAACAATATCATCACCTCGCTGAGCGCTTGCCTTGTTGATCCCAGCACACCCTTTGTGTGTTAGAATTACTTTCCTGTCCTGGCTGCAAAATCCCAGCTTGCAAATGATGCAGCAATCCTTTTCTGGACTCTGAAATTCAGAATTAAAATGGCTTTGAGAAAGCTTTCATTATTGTTAGCCTATTGTTACTGTCATTATCACGTTGTTGTTGTTGTTGTTGTTATTACTATTACGTAATCATTATACAAATATTATTTGGGCGATATTATTATTATTGTTATTATCATTATTTTTTTTTAAATGTTATTATTCTTATTATTTTATTATTATTGTTATCAATCAGGTTTTGTTTCAATTTTCCGTTTGACTTTTGCCCAATTCACATTCCATGAAAATTGGAGTTCATAAAACGTTCAAATAAGCCACAACAATTACCACGCAACCACAAGTACAAGGCATGTGTGTGCAATAGAGTGTAGTTCGCAGATACAGTCATTATTCCTTTATTCCACGACTTCTTGTTGTACCGAATTACTGCTGCGTGCTATCAGTTAAGCCACTTCACTTACTCGGGCAGGCGAACACGTGTTTACGTGTCAGCTTCGGCGGAATGCAGTCTAGTTTGGCCTGTAGTGTCAAAAGTTATTGAGTAGTATCATAGTGGTATCTTAAAATCATACACAGACATACAAAACAAAGTTAACTTATCAATAAGAAATTGGTACATTACCGTGAATATGAACATGAGGGGCTCTGGTAATTGTTTGAATCAGCGCAGTCAGTGTCCGCCATCATCGCGCGCCTGCGGGCAGCGTTGGATTTTCCTGCCGTTTTCTGCTCAGCGCGTTCATTCAGCTTTCCGTCCACGGACATTAAAAAAATTCTCATTCTCACGGTTCGTCTTACACTTTCGGATTAATTACGTTAAAACGGAACCATCTTTTACTTTAGATTTTTCTGTGCACGAATAACATGATCGTTTCAGTTGATTAACGCTCTTGAATGATTTGTTGCAATTTGTTTGACGTCATGTATTCATTTGACTGGACTATATACTTAGCTGGCGTTCATCCGCCAAACAGGAAGCCGGCAGGGGAGATAAGAGCGCTTTCTACTTCGCTGCCTGGTGGGAAGGGAGACAACACTAACCAGATGGGAGATGTACAATATATTGGCGGTCTGGAAGCGTGGGGGGTGGGGGGGGGGGGGGGGGGGGGGGTTAGGGGGACAGATCACCTATGAAACAGATCCTGACCCCCACCTCCCACCCTGGTCCCTGGAGAGAGAGAGAGGAGAGAGAGAGAGAGAGAGAGAGAGGGAGAGAGACGGGGGGGGGGGGGGGGGGGTATGGACGGTGGGTGAGTGAAAGAGTAGGGGGATTGCGGTATGCCAAAAGTTGTCCCTATTTACTGCATGAATATGCTACGTGTCTGGCACTGTGTTTGGTGTATATATATCATCATCATCCATTATTATTGTTATTATTATTATCATTATTATTTATTATTATTATTATTATTATTTATTATTATTATTATTATTATTATGATTACCATTATTGTTATTCCCGTCGTTGTCGTTGTCGTTGTTTTGTTGTTTTCTTGTTGTTCTTGTTCTCCTTGTTCTTCTTCTCCTGCTCATTATAATTATCATTGTTATTTTGCTATCATTATTATTATCATTGTTATTATTACCATTGTTATCATTATTACCATCATCACTATGTTTATCATGATGATGATGATGATGATGGTGATGAGTAGTAGTAGTAGTAGTAGTAGTAGTAGTAGTAGTAGTAGTAGTAGTAGTAGTAGTAGTATCATCATCATCATCATTTTTATTGTTGTTGTTATCATTATCATTGTTATTATTACTATATTGTTATCATTATTACTATTATTATCATCATCATCATCATCATCATCATCATATCATTGCACGTGTTATTATTTACTTCATGATTTTAGCTCCACAACAAAACAAAACTGTGGTGATTAGCAATGACACCAGCGTGACCACTACAGAGGCGATAAATCAAAACACAATCAGCAGCAGCATTTTCAACAACACCATAACGCTTTTCATCGACAAAAAGCACAAGGAAAACACTATGATGATTTCGATATGGATATAGAAAGAACATCAAGCAAACGTTTACTGATTTCAAGTCAAATGCACATTGCCCTCCTCCTCCTCATGGGTTCGTTTGTTGTTGTTGTTGTTGTTGTTGTTGTTCTTCTTCTTCTCTTCTTCTTCTTCTTCTTCTTCTTCTTCTTCTTCTTCTCTTCTTCTTCTTCTTCTTCTTTCTTTCTTTCTTTCCTTCTATCTTTTTCGTCTTCTTCTCCTTCTTCACATTGAAGATGTTAAAATGAAAGTCATTTCTTCTTCTTCTTCTTCTTCTTCTTCTTCTTCTTCTTCTTCTTCTTCTTCTTCTTCTTCTTCTTCCTTCCCATTGAAAGTGTTCAGATGAAGTGCATTTCATAGGCACAAACATTCAGGAAGTTACTGTGGTAAGCAGGAGTGTAATTTGCAGTTGTAATTTAGTACGCTGCCGAAAACCTGCCACAGTGCCACCTCCATGCCGATATTCTTTGAAGGTGTGATGGCAGTGTTCTTGAATTTTTCTCACTGTGTGTGTGTGTGTGTCTGTGTGTGTGTGTGTGTGTGTGTGTGTGTGTGTGTGTGTGTGTGTGTGTGTGTGCGCGCGTACGTGCGTGCATGCGTGCGTGCGTGTGTGTGTGTGTGTGTGTGTGTGTGTGTGTGTGTGTGTGTGTGTGTGTGTGTGTGTGTGTGTGTACGTACGCGTGAGTGCGTGAGTGCACGCGCGCGAGCGTGTGCGTATGTGTGTGTGTGTGTGTGTGTGTGTGTGTGTGTGTGTGTGTGTCTGTGTGTGTGTGCGTGCATGCGTGCGCTCGCGTGCATGCGTGTGTGGTGCGTGCGTGCGTGCGTGCGTGCGTATGTGTGCGTTCGCGCGCATGTGTGTGCGTTGTGTGCGTGTGTGTGTTCGCGCGAACGCGTGTACGCTCTGGTCTGAACATGGAACTGCGGGATGCGATTGATAAAATTGATGAATGTAGAGTGGAAAGACCGCGAGCGAAGGACAGGTGAACTTGAAAGAGTTGTACAGATGTCGAGCCTTTCACAAGCCAAGGGCGATTGCACCAGCGGTCGATGCACGCCCATCTCTTTCACTATAGACCCCTCCTCCATCTGGACGGTTTGTCCCTGGACAGGAAATAGCGCGTGCCCATGTTCTTGTATTGGAGCGCATCTTGACTGTCAATCTGGGCTTTTTTTTCTTCTTTTTTTATTATTTCTCGTGTCGAAGTGGAAATAATACTTGTCTTTGAAGACTGTATCGATGGATAAGCTATGTGATAGATGCATAATTAGTGAATTAATGAGTAAATAGATAAACAAATGTATAAACCCAAACAAGATGCGAAGCATATAAACGTACTCCCAGTTTTCCAAACCGCTTATAAATCGGCCAAGTGCTTTATGAGATAAGAAATAAAGGCGAAATAACGGTTTTTAACGGTTATTTAACCGATGTACACTTTTGAAACTGGTATTTTAGTCCTCACTGGGCTAAAGCCTGTGTACATACCAAATTTCATCCAAATCGGACAATATGTCAAGAATACCGGTTTTTAACGGTCAGATTTTAAAACACTGCATGGAAGTGCATTTGTGTGTGATAACCTTTCTATATACGAAATTGCATTAAAACCCACCAATATATAAAAAAAATAACGGCAAAATAACGGTTTAACGGTTATATAACCGATATGTACTTTTGAAAACCGGTATTTTAGTCCTCACTGGGCCTGTGTAGATATCAAATTTCATCCAAATTGGACAATATGTCAAGAATAACGGTTTTTAACGGTCAAATTTTGGAACACTATATAGAAGTGCCATTTGTGTGTGATAACCTTTCTATATACCAAATTTCATTAAAATCGACCTATATATAAGAAATAACGGCAGAATAACGGTTTTTAACGCTTGCTTATCTATTTTCAGCATTACATCACTTACATATGGACAGAGGATCCGATTTGTCACAAGATCATCCATACCGCTTATAAAT
>JAFLJL010000721.1:0-12500 GCA_018398815.1 Conus ventricosus | reverse complement strand
TGCGTGAGCTACAACCTTTTCTTTCGCAACGGCCATTTTACTTTTAGACTGTCTACACAGACCTGATGGGGTCATGCAAGTGCTGACCTGCTGGTTCCAGCGCTGTCCAGTCGGCATGAAGCCCCTCTTCTACGGCCCTCCCTCTCCACCCCCAATACCCCGACCCTCCCCCCTCCTCCCCCCTCCCACCCCCGCCCTCCCACTGCCTCGCCTATAGCAATGAAAACAACAGTAACAACGTTTAAGTCAGCAAAACCCACCAACACCACCAACGGCAAAAACTTGGGAACAGCGGCCTGGGAACACCGGACTGGGGAACACCGGGACCGGGGATTTGCGGGAATGGGGAACAGCGGGATCGCCACAGGGTGGGGAACAACGAAACTGGGAACTTAGGGACTGAATTTCGATTTTTTCTTGAGGGGAACACCGGGACTGGGGAATATAGAGACTGGGGAACAAAGAACCTGGGAACAGCGGCATGACCCCAATGGTTTAACTCCCAGGGAGTTAAACTGTTCATTTGTAAATTTTAACTCCCTGGAGTTAAACTAGAAGTAAAAACAAATACAAAAAACTAACTCCCTCTGTGTTTCGGTTTTCCTCCAGGGGAGTTATTCTCTAACATACCACCAGAATGACTCCCACCCACCACCCACTCCCCGCACCTCGCTACCACCCATGCATCATATATATATAATATATATATAAATATATATATAATATATATATATATATAATATATATATATGTATTTTTTTTTTTTTCGAAATGTGTGTGTGTGTGTGTGTGTGTGTGTGTGTGTGTGTGTGCTTACACTCACTTGCCAGATCAAGACTTGTCAAGTAGAATTGTTTCCTTCGATATTATTAGTTTCTGTGAATTAGTCACGTGTCCTGAATTTTATTGAAAAATGTGTGTTTTTTCTGATCAGCTGGCCGACTATCATTTTTAGCTTGACACACACACAGCACTACACCTGTGACGAGTCACTTGACAACTTCATCAGATCGGGCCCAAGCAGCCACCCTCTGTGCAAATTGTACGAAAACAGGCAACCCCCCCCCCCCCCCCCCCCTCTCCCCCTTTCTCTATCCCATGTGTCTCACACACAAATTTCTAATCTATGCCAACCCTTTTTCTCCTTCCTTCTCTCCCAGATGTAGCGAGTCAATGCAAACAATGTCACGTCACGTCGCGACTACTCGTCATTCTCTCCCCACCTTCCTTACCCTCTAACCCCCCCCCCCCCCCTCCTCACTCCCTAATTTGGCTGCATGACACAATGAAAAATTGAAAATTTTCCATTTCTGCACCATTTGAGTGTAATGGCCTACACATATGGGTGACTGTTTGAAAGTCGCATAGATTCCATAGAGAGAGAGAGAGAGAGAGAGAGAGAGAGAGAGAGAGAGAGAGAGAGAGAGAGAACGCCAAAGACTGAAGGTACAGTATTTCTACCAAAGGCATCAAACCATTAATTCATGTATATACAGACTTTACATACAGATTATATACAAAAAGGCATAGTAAAATATCAAGGACATGCATAGCTGAGCACATGAATATGTACACGGACATTTCCTTTCCCTGTGATGATGATGATCATGAACATTAAATCCCCTTCTCCATTCTCTTACAGAAAGACATCTGGGAATAGGTGGGTTGGGAGTCATCTTAGCCATGATCAGATTAACTCCCCCTCTGTTACAAAGTAACTCCCTGGGAGTCAGAAAACACGTGTACACATTAACTCCCAGGGGAGTTATTCTAAACTGTGAAAAACTGACTCCCCTAGTGGGCAGGGATTAAACTTTACACGCCTGGATGAACTCCCGGGAGTTAATCTGTACTAACTCCCAGGGGGTAATTCTGTTACAGGGTGGAAGTTAAGTCTAATATATGTACAAAATGACTCCCCCCCTTAATGTTTCAAGAATTTGTTCAGACTTGTACAAAAAAAGATTTTAGAACATTTTAAAGTTTTACAGAGTGGAGTTAATTTGGCACAGGTGGGAGTCATTCTAGTTTAACTCCCGGGGAGTTAACATTTACATATGAACAGTTTAACTCCCTGGGAGTTAAACCATTCGGGGAGTTAAAACCTTTCGTTACACCGGCACCGACAATCCACGTGGAGCAGTCATGTCAATCGTCAGGAGGAAACCCACCGAGGTGACACTGTACTGCTGTAGATTGTCTTCTCGTCTGTTCAATATCAATGTCAACGAGACGTAGATTGAACACACAAAACGAGTGAATAATGGCGAGGATTGATGAAGGTTCTTCAAAACGGGAGGCTGACGGAGGAATGAGAGTGTGACACACTGTTAGCAGATTGCTAGAGAAACTGAGAAACAATGAGAGTATGACACACTGTTAACAGATTGCTAGAGAAACTGAGAAACAACGCTAATGTAGAAGACTGATCCCACTCACGACGCTCTTGCCGTACCCGAAGAGAGAGCAACCTTTTCTTTTCTTCTTGTTTGACGTACACCACCGGTCTCTCACCTCCATTAATTGTGAGACTTGAGTCGCAACAGACCACGAATGTGAGCAAGGACAACGTGCAAACGCCTTCATGCCAACCAGCAGTCACAAATCTACCTGACACCAAGCCATCCTATAGCTGACGTGTTAAATGTCACTGGTGCATACTTGTAACAAGCTACAACCGGGCTCAGCTGCTTTTCTCCGGAGAAGTTTTGGTTTCTGGATGACGGCTTAACGAAGGCAGGACCCGTGCGTTGTGAAAGGAGCTGAGAAAGGCACGACTGACGCAATCACAGTGACTTGGCAGGAGTGCAGCATCTTCTCTGGTAGGTTGCCTGATGACTGTGCATGGGCAGAGCCAAAACAAGCCTGCCTGGAGTAATGTAGTTTCGAGGGCTCTGATGATCCGAAATGAAAATGGAAATGAGAGAGAAGTTCATCCAGCCTTGGAGGCAGAGGAGAGGAGAGCAGGCGATATTATGATCTGGGGTGGTAGCCGTAATTACTGGGTTTTAAAATGAGATAAGTGAAGGCAGTATCAGTTATTAAAGCAGAACTTCCTTGTGTCAACCAGTGTCATTTGTTACCAGGACGAGACCAGGTATTCCCTGATCCTCTGCTGCGGCCATGGACAGCTGCCTTTTAGTTTCATTTGCGGATTGTGCTGTGCAAGGGAAGTATTGGTTTTTTTTTAATCTTTGTCCTGTATTTGTTGAAAAAGGCGCTTTCGCCGAAATATCCAGAAATTTTGTGGTGCCTTTTGTAAATAAATTAACGTCACTTTACACTGGTTGTGTGCTTGTTTGTTTGTTGTAAGTTCCAGTGACGTTGCAGTCTGTTTCATCGTTTTACAGGCCATGGGTAAGAATGGCGTTGTCTAGGACAGCAATGGCATTACAGTCGTAAAGATAACATTATTGCGGACAGTGTCTTCGACTCAGGCATCAGTTCGACAGCACGGCTCTAATCCTGATGGACGAGAATCCTGATGAAAGCAGTGAAGGTACACATTTACTATTAAATCTGTCAGCCAGTCAGAACTGAAACTAGGGCTGAATAATCAATGGACTCTGTCTTTCTGTCTGTTTAATTCTGCTGTTTGTCTGTCTGTCTGTCTTCTCTCTCCTACTTTGTATATGGCCTTTAAGAGGTGAGCTGCTGTGGTTAGCTAACAATGTATTATTGACATGCGATAGTATTAAAAAAACCTGATACGGATCTCATGTATGGAGTGATATCTGGTCAGTAGATTAGTTTCATGCAATTTGTGTAGTAGATTGGATTTTATGCATTTGAGTATCATTTTAATTGTGGTTTTTTTTTCATGCATTCAAGTAATATTTCAGCTGTATTTTGTTGTTACGTTTCATGGGATTTTTTTTTTTGACTGTAATCCCCTTCAGAATGGGCTGTGGCCTACCCCCCCCCCCCCGACCCCCCCCTCCGATACAAAATTTCATTTCATTTTCATCTCTCTCTCTCTTCCTCCTCTCTTCTTCTCTCCTCTCTCTCTCTCTCTTCTCTCTCTTCTTGATCCTGTCTCTGTCTGTCCGTCAGTGTGTCCGAAAAGAAGTACTGAGCGACATTACTGTGAGAAGTAAAAAAACAAGAGGTTAACCATTATCAGCCAATGTCCATTCACCGCAAGAATCTGTCTGGTCTACATCAGCTAAACGTTGACTTGGAGAACGTGAATTCAATTGCCTGGGTTAGATGGTCAATCTCATCTCTCTCTCTCTCTCTCTATCTCTCTCTCTCCTCTCTCTCTCTCTCTCTCTTCTCTCTCTCTCTCTCTCTCTCTCTCTCTCTATCTAAATTCGTAGAGATATGAACCCTGATAAAATTACGGAGGGAAATAGCCAGCAGACACAAAGACAAAACCTCAGAAAAAACAAATGCAGACACATACGCTCAGTGAGAGAGAGAGAAGAGAGAGAGAGGAGAGAGATGAGAGATGAGAGAGAGAGACGAGAGAGAGTCATACAGACAGACAGGACAGACAGGGAAGAGAGAGAGAGAGAGAGAGAGAGAGAAAGACAGAGAGAGAGAAGAGAGAGAGAGAGAGAGGAGGAGACTGAAAAAAGAGAGAGAGGAGTAGATGAGAGAGAGAGAGAGTGGGTGGAAGATAGAGAGAGAGAGAGAGAGAGAGACAGAGAGAGAGAGAGACAGAGAGAGACAGTGTGAGAGACAGAGAGAGAGACCAGAGAGAGAGGAGAGAGAGAGAGAGAGAGAGACAGAGGCCAGAGAGGTTCTAACCACACCCCCCCCAACAAACAAACAAAACAAACCCAGAGAGGACGTTAGATAGACAAAGTGAGGAATTGTGTGACGTGAAGCTTTGTGGTCATACATCGTCATGGCGGTACTCTGTGAGACACATTAGCTAACGTGCCAGGAATTAATGAATGGAGATTGGGATCAATGAATGGTTAATCACTCTTGACAGTTGAGGTCTCTCCCACTATTCTGTCTCTGTTCTGTGTATTAGTCTCTGTTTGTCTGTCTGTCCTCCCTATCTGTCTGTAAATCTGTCTGTCTGATTTGTTTTAATAGTCTTTTTTTTTGTTCCAAGGAGGTGTGGAAAAAAGATTTCCATTTTGCTTATCTCATTAACCTGTAAAATAAAATTTCGTTTGTTCATTGTTCTTCTATCTGTCTCTGTGTGTCTCTGTGTCCTCTCTGTCTCTATGCCTCTGTGTCTGTCTGTCTGTCTATCTTGTCCTCTCTGTCTCTTTGTCTGTCTGTGGTATGTTCTCTCTCTCTGCCTGTCTGGTCCCCCCCCCCCCCCCTCTCTCTCTCTCTCCTATCTCTCTCCTATCTCTCTCTCTCTATATCTCTCTCTCTCTCTCTCTATCTCCGATATTACAGAATATTTCTGTATGGTCTTAATAATACTCTTTTTTTAATCTTGATGTCGGTCTAAAACAAACACAAAAATTGTGACACGGAATGTCCATTACGCGGGTTTTCGTTGGTTTATACATACCTAACTACTGATTTTTTTCATCTGGCCAGTAGGTGGCTAAGGTTTTAGAAATGCATTACACATTACCCCTGATGAACTCACTATTAACCGAAAAAAAAAGTTGACACGGACAACAGAAACCGAACAAATGAATAAACAAAAATAAATGATTAAAGAAAATTAAGGTTAGATTTAATTGTGGAAAAAGCAGAGAGTATAAATGATGTGACAATTCCAACCTTGGTGTGTACAATAGGACACCATGGGAGAGAGAGAGAGAGGAGGAGAGAAGAGGGACAAGGATGAGGATGAGAGAGAGACGAGTCGAGAGAGAGAAAAGAGAGAGAGACAAGACAGACTGAGAGATCCGGGAGAGACACACACAGAGACAGACAGACAGAGAGAGAGAGAGAGGAGAGAGAGAGATGAGATGGAGAGAGAGAAAGAGAGAGAGAGAGCCAACACAGACAGAGAGGACAGAGAGAGAGTCACACAGAGACAGATGAGAGTGAAAGAGAGAGAGAGAGTGGAGGAGAGAAGGAGAGAGAGAGAGAGAGTGGAGAGAGACACACACACACAGACAGAGGAGACAGAGAGGACACAACAGAGATAGAGTGAGAGAAAGAGAAGAGAGAGAGTGAGAGAAGAGAGAGAGAGAGACAGACATGACAGACAGAGAGGGACAGAGAGACAGGGAGAAGAGACACACTCAGGACAGAGAGAGAGAGACAGAGTGTCTGACTGTGAGGACACACAGAGAGAGAGAGAGAGAGAGAGAGAGAGACAGACAGACGACAGACGACAGACTGACAGGAGAGACAGGGGAGAGAGAGAGACACAACACAGAGACAGAGACAGAGAGAGACAGAGACAGAGGGAGGACACACAGAGACAGACAGAGTGAGAGAGACAGGTGTCAGAGAGAGAAGAGAGACAGAGAGAGACCACCAAGAGACAGACTGACAGACAGAGAGAGAGAGAGAGAGGAGAGAGAGAGAGACAGAGACAGAGACAGAGACAGAGGAGAGGGACGTGGTGAATTGGCGCAGCAGAAAGGAATACAATGAGAGAGAGATGAGAGAGAGAGTGAGAGAGAGGGGGTGAGACTCTAGACTCAAGTGACTCAAGACTAATTTATTCACGTTTTATGCCATAAGCCCCTCGTGAAGGGGATGAGTGTTAATTACAGTCATCTTAAGTAGCTGAGCAACGGCAGGCAAAAAGAACAACTACTATTCGAAATAATATTTATGACGAATACACGATCGCAACTAGAAAGCTTTGATTAAAATAAATTGACAAATTTTTAACAGTTTGCTCATGAGTACATGCCATAAGAAGAGCAATCTTAACCTGGGCTTCGGGAATTATAAAATTGATGGATATACTGAGCTCTTAGTTTGTGCAAGGCAGGACAACAAAAACAAATTGCACATCAATTTTCTGTATCTTTCTACAAAGTGGGTCATATCAATTCTGCTTCACTATTGAGAACGATAACGGTAATAATAAGACCTCGGCAAATTTCAGAAATTCCATGTTCTGAACATTGCGTTTTATACTTTATATGCCTGTCAGGTTTGCTGTAAATTAAATTTTAACATAGGTCGAGTACAATGGACCTGTATAAATAAATCTTTCACTGTTATCATATGAAAATTCCATTCCTGCCACCTCACGTCATTTGTTATCTCTAATGACTCTGAAGAAAATCGCCAGTCGCATTAACGCCTGATTCAACTAAACATAACCATATCCAAAACAGATTACTGTTTACATACGAACATTTGCACCCAGTTGCTTTATCACGTTCAATCTAATCAAACTACATACGATAGCCTTATATGGTAATCTGCTCTCATGCATCTTGTTAATTTTAACCAAAAACTAACATTTTATGGCGAGTTTAGTAATAGGGTACTGTTGTTTCGCCGTATACAAGGTCATTGGGGGTCCGCAGTTCAACTCTAAAAATCTCTTGAGCCCAAACAAGTGGTTTTCGCATTGTAGAAGCTGCTTTTTCTAAACCTACCATAATCGGCCCCGTATTGGATATGGCCTGATTATGTGCGTCAAACAGTTTCAGAAAAGTATGCTGCGTATTATTTTTTAACTTAAAGAGTTTTTGCAAAATACATTACAAAGCATTTTTTGGCTCTACTCGAAAGGTTATTACAAGCTGCTACAAAAACTAAGTCTCGTTGAAAAGTAAAATTCCTAAGTACGTATATGCATTAACGACAAGGCATAGTTGTAACATGAATGTCCATTTTTCATATGCAGTTAAATGACCCCTTTCCTAAACACAACATTGTATTTTCTCCATAATTACCTTTTTAAACGTAAGGCTGACGCGGCGCGATGCAAACTATTTATCTGGAGTTTGTAGCAACGACTGTTTCAGCATACAAAGCCACTTCATAGCAATAGCAATATGAACAGCTCAAAAGTAGTCATACGTAGCGTCGCACCATGTCGGCCTCCTCTAATCACTTCAGTGTCTAATTCATTGAGAATAAAGTAAATGAAACAGGACTGCATACATCACTTGTTTCACCACGGTTACAGGTAATGTAATTGTTTTATTAGCACCAAATCTGACCCTAGCCTTGACATTGACATAATGCTACGAACACATTGATACAGGTTACCTTGATCCATTTTTCAAAGGATTGGCCACATAAAGTTTCTTTTTATTGAATCCAACGCCTTTTCAAAAATCAATAATGGCAACATATAACTTACCGATTGAACAAAACTTTTTTTGTATTAGCGCCAATCAAAGTAAACATTGATCAACTGTTGAGTATCCTCTTTTGAATCCTGCTTGGTGTTCACCTGTCAAAAAATTATATTCTTCTACCCAGTTCTTTTGAAGTCTGTTATTTATAAATGCACTATATATTTTACGAGGATATAACACAACGTTTTGCCTCTGTAATTACTGGGATTATTAAAACATCAACTTTTGGAATAAAGGAAGTATTATAGAATCAGTCAGTTATCTGGAAAAAATCTTTGTCAACAAAGCATTAAAATTTTACAAAAAAATCACAACCCGACCTCCTCGCATATTTCAACATTTCCCCAATGATTCCCTCTGGACCAGCAGCTTTACATTCTGTAACCTCTTTTTGCATGCAGTACCTTTCTCTTGATATTGGCGATTCATAAGCCTGTCCTCTCTTCCATCTTTCACTCAGAATATTCTTGATCATTATCCAGAAAAAAAATGTACCTCTTGTTTCCTCTTGTTCTAATAACCTTAAAATGCTTAATATCAAGGTCCCTCAACTGTAATTTATATGAACGTCGTTTCCGTTTATAAGATATTGTATTGCAAGTTTCCCAAAACTCTCTTTGACTGTTTTACGCTAGTGACAGTTTTTCCAACAGCATATCATTGATTACTGTTTTTCTTTTCTTTTTAACAAGTTTTTATATTCTCTTCTAGCAACACAATAAGCATGACTGTCCTTTTCATCTCTTGTTTTCCTAAAGTTTAAGAGAGACTTTTGCTTTTGCTTTGCTTAATTTGCATTCTTATCATACCAGTCCACTCTCTATTCCTCACTGTCAAATTGATTTTCTTTTTTCAGTAATATCTGATTGTTTCTAATACATTATTAAACGTGTTACAAAGCATATTGCAACTAAAATCAATCAAACTAATTGCATGATCAAGCAAAGACAATGTTTCATTAGACTGCATGCAATGACATAAACATGTTCAAAATCAACATTCCACACAAACTTTTCAATTACTGTTTTCTTTGCATTGGTGTAGGAGCATCATGATATTGCTTTCAAGGAAAATTTACAATGTAACTCAAACTGGTGTAAGTGATCCGAATCAGTCTAGGCTGAAACAATCAAATTTTACATGAGAAGAAAGGACGGTAAACAGTTCTTTGGTGTGACTAGGAACTAATCATTAACATGTTCCTGTTTAGATATATATGTATAACTGCTATCGTATTAACACTGTAAAACCTTAAGAAATTCACAACCAAGAGCTGTACACATATTTAAACAAACAATTTACATAAGTATTAGAGTACCTTATCTGCAGATTTTCTTTCATAGCAATACAAACAGAAAGGGTGTCAAACTGATCGCAAAGGTACATTATTGTCGTCAAATATATCTGGAGAAAATTTGAAGTTCTGACTATTTAAGTCTCCTCAGAAACAATCACATGTGCATCTTCAACTGAGTCATACAATCAAAAAAGGACATCTTCAAGTGCCTTATGCCATTTTCAATATCAAAATGAATGTATAAAAAGGTGAACCCAGCAGTGGAACATAAGTACAAGCATAGATGACATCGTTGAAAACAAAAGACTCTTGGTCAATCAAAAACAAAAGAACATTTGGGCAATCTGTCTTGCTTTCTTTATATAAGACATGAATTCATTCGGAAAAGCAATAGGTATGCGCCTGGGACATTTTCTTTTGGTAAATTTAATGGCAGGTTTAGAATAGAGAGTATAACATGGGAATGTTGTACAAATTGAGATCATCTACAAAAGTTTTCAACTAGTAAAATGACTTCAAAAGCAAACAAATAGGACATAAAATCTCTCTTCTTATTTGAGGACAGAGTCCATTTACATTCCAGTGTATGAATGAAAAGCAAACCTCACATTTTCTACAGACTTCACTAACTTCAATATCAACAGTATTACCATTTCATGCATTTCTTTCATTTTGAGTTCTTAATCTTTGATTCATCCTCTTGTTTCTTAGACATACTATCTTCACCACTCACTCCTTTATCTTTAAGGATCTTCTTCTTTGAAATTGCACCCTCATTACATCACTATGTTTACATCCGTCGGCAACGTGTGTTTCAATTCTGAAATGGTTTGTTCGACAACCTTGTTTTCGTTCATGCCCAATTTGTTCGGTAATCTGACAGTCTGTCCCACAATCATCTGTACAAATATCGTGACTTGTAACATGAAAAACATTTTGCAAACTTAGAAAATTATTTTCCAACTCTTCTTTAGTTACAACAACCTCCCACCTTCCATGCCCCCTAAAGAGAGAGAGAGAGAGAGAGAGAGAGGAGTCTGAGAGAGAGAGAGAATGACGAGAGAGAGAGAGATGAGAGAATTGATAAAAGAGACCACGTGCAAGGTATGGGGAGAGTGTCTGTCTGGTGCTTGTTCAGTACTTCCAGGGGATGGTCTGAACCAAATCAGATAAGGTGGACAGAGGTAATGGATGGACAATGGAACTGAGCTAACTGGATGAAAGGATTGGACGGATTTCAAATTGATGTCAACTACCCCTGTGTGTCTGTACGACAGAGAGAGAGAGAGAGAGAGAGAGAGAGAGAGAGAGAGAGAGAGAGAGAGAGAGAGAGAGAGAGAGAGAGAGAAGACACGAGATTACAGTCTTAGTGATGAAAAAGAGTTCAGTGTTGATTTCAATATCTGAAATCCATCACTGCTCAGTTTTGTATTGAAAGAGATGATACCGGATCAATTGGGAAAAAAAGAGAAGAGTTCAGTGTTGATTTCAATATCTGACATCCACCACTGCTCAGTTTTGTATTGAAATAAGTGATACTGAATCAATTTCATAGCAATTTCATACAGTGCGAATTTCAGAGATGGTTTTCTAGTTGCTGCAAGGATAGTGACAGATGAGGTTTGCGGATGTAATGTTGCTATCGTCATCATTAAACATCATGTCCATTTTAGTCACAGTTGCCGTTATTGCCACTGATGTCTTTTGTTGATGATTATGTCATGCTTTGGATGAAGAGCTTGTCGTAACAACGACTATCGCAATTACCAAAACAATGCCTCGTTTTTACGACAGTATACTTATCTATAATTATGTCTGCCTGAGCCATGTGTGTGTGTGTGTTGTGTGTGTGTGTGTGTGTGTGTGTGTGTGACTCAGACTCTGGCTTAAATTGTAATGAGAACTGTTAAAGGTCTGTAGACTCAGCATGGTATTATGACTAATCATAATTAATGCATAGACCAAGATTCATTGTGGGTCCATATGTGCAATGTGACCATATTTTGTAATATGAATTTGTAGGTCATCATTTGATAGCATGTCACGTGGGCATAGAGTTTGCAAGTTTGAGGTTAGCATATCCTTTGATAGATTTTCTTTTACTTCAGTCGTAGCAATTTGTTTCCGCAATTTGTGTGTGTGTGTGTGTGTGTGTGTGTGTGTGTGTGTGTGTGTGTGTGTGGCGTGCGTGCGTGCGTGCGTGCGTGTGTGTGTGTGTGTGTGTGTGTGTGTGTGTGTGTGTGTGTGTGTGCACGAGCGCACAAAGGAAAGTAAGGCAAGAGTGCAGAGAATGACAGTCAAGGGGAAATTACTGGCCGTGAATTTCCAGAACAAGGGGATACAATTTATACTGAAAGACGCTTCCCGTTGACTTGACCGTATGGTGTGTGTGTGTGTGTGTGTGTGTGTGTGTGTGTGTGTGTGTGTGTGTGTGTGTGTCCTTTTCCTTCTCCCATTCCTCCTCCTCTCTGTGTGTGTGTGTGTGTGTGTGTGTGTGTGTGTGTGTGTGTGTGTGTGTGTGTGTGTGTGTCCTTTTCATTCTCCTATTCTTCCCCCTTGTACTCCTCTTCTCTCACTCCCTCCCTCCCTCTCTCTCTCTCTCTCTCTCTCTCTCTCTCCCCTCTCTCTCTCTTCTCTCTCTCTCTCTCCCCCCCCCCCCCCTCCTCTCTCTCTCTCTCTCTCTCTCTCTCTCTCTCTCTCATGTTTTGTCACGCACAGGGCTAGCTGACATCAACTTAAAATAATCAGTCCCATCCTTTCATCCAGCTGACTGAGTTCCATCGTTCATGGATTACCGGTGGCCGCCTTATCTGATTTGGGCCAGACACTGTCCAAAGCTGCCGCAATAACCAGCTCGTGGGCTCGCCCCACAACTTTCCTTTCTTGGTCTCTCTCTCTCTCTCTGTGCCTTTCATACTGTTAACGGACCATGCTCTGTCGTCCCGTCTGTCTGTCGGTCTCTGTCTGTCTCCCTCCTCCCTCCTCCCTCCCTCCCTCCC
>JAFLJL010000720.1:30000-47500 GCA_018398815.1 Conus ventricosus | reverse complement strand
CCCCCTCCCCCTCTCTCTGGTCCTCCCTCCTCTATCCCCCCCTCCTCTCTCTCCTCCTATCTGTCCTCCTTCCTCTCTGCCTCCTCTCTCTGTCCTCCTCTCCCCCTCTCTCTCCCTCCTCCTCCTCTCCTCTCTCCTCCTCTCTCCTCTCTGTCCTCCTCTCTCTGTGTCCCCTCTCCCCCTCTCTGTCCTCCTCTCTCCCCTTCTCCTCTCTCTACCCCCTCCTCCTCCCCTCTGCCTCCTCTCCTCCCTCCCTCTGTCCTTCTCTCCGGGCCCTCCATCCTCTGTATCCCTCCTCTTCTCTCTCTCGCTCCTCTCTCTCTGTCCTCCTTCTCTTACACCCCCTCTCCTCTGTCCCCTCTCTTTTCCCTCTCTCTCTGTCCCCTCTCTCTCTCTGTCCTCCTCCCTCTCTGTTCCTCTTTTCCCTTTTGTCCCCTCTTTCTGTGTGTCTCTTCCTCTCTGCCCTCTTCTTCCTCCCTCTCCTCTCTTCCTCCCTTCTCTCCCCTTCCTGTCCCCTCTCTCTTCTGTGTCCCCCCTTCTCTGTGTTCTCTTTCTCTCTGTCCCTTCTCTCTTTTCTCTTCTCTCTCTGGTCCCTCTCTCTCTCTGTGTCCTCTTTCTCTCTCTTCCTCCTTCTCTTCTTCCTCCTCTCTTCTCTTTCCCTCTCTCTTTCCCCCATCTCCCCTTGTGTCCTCCTCCTCTCTTTCCTCCATCTCTCTCTGTCCTCCTTCTCTCTCTGTCCTCCTTCTCTCTTGTCCCTCCTTCCTTTCCTTCCTTCTGTTCCCTTTCCTCTCTCCTCTGTGTTCCCCTTCTCTCTCTGTCCTTCTCTCTTGCCCCCTCTTCTTTCTCTCTCTCTTCTCCCTTCTCTCTCCTCCCCTCTTCTCTCTCTCTCCTTGTCCTCCTCTCTCTCTGTGTCCTTTCTCTCTCTGTCCTCCTTCTCCTCTCTGTCCTCCTTTCTCTCTTTCCTCCTTCTCTCTCGGTTCCCCCTTCTCTTCTGTCCTCCTTCTCTTTCGTGTCCTCCTTCTCTCTTCTCTTCTCTCTCTCTTTCCCTCTCTCTCTCTCGTCCTTCCTCTCTCTCTGTGTCCTCCTTCTCTCTCTGTCCTCCTTCCTCTCTGTGTCCTCCTCTCTCTCTGTGTCCTCCTTCCTCTCTCTTCCTCTTTCTCTTCTGTTCCCCCTTCTCTCTCTGTGTCCTCTTCTCTCTGGTCCTCCTTCTCTCTCTGTGTCCTCCTTCTCCTCGGGTCCTCCTTTCTCTCTGTGTCCTCCTCTCCTCTGTGTCCTCCTTCTCTCTCTGTCCCTCCTTCTCTCCTGTGTCCTCCTCTCTCTCGGGTCCTCCTTCTCTCTCTGTCCTCCTTCTCTCTCTGTTCCCCCTTCCCTTCTCCTCCTTCTCTCTGTGCCTCCTTCTCTCTCTGTCCTCCTTCTCTCTCTGTGTCCTCCTTTTCTCTCTGTGTCCTCCTTTCTCTCTTTTGTTCCTCCTTCTCTCTCTGTTCCTCCTTCCTCTCTGTCTCCTTCTCTTTTCTGCCCCCTCTTTCTCCGTCTCTTCTCTCCCCTTTTCCTCTTCTTCTCCTTCCTCCTTCTCTCTCTGTGTCCTCCTTTCTCTTTGTCCTCCTCTCTCTCTGTCCTCCTTCTCTCTCTGTGTCCTCCTTCTCTCTCTGTCCTCCTTTCTCTCTGTCTCCTTCTCTCTCTTTTTCCTCCTTCTCTCTCTGTCCTCCTTCTCTCTCTGTGTCCTCCTTCTCTCTTGTCCTCCTTTCTCTCCCCTCTTTTCTCTGTTCCTCCTTCTCTCTTCCTCCCTTCTCTCTCTGTGTCCTCCTCTCTCTCTTTTCCTCCTCTCTCTCTCTGTCCTCCTTCTCTCTCTGTGTCCTCCTCTCTCTCTGTGTCCTCCTCTCTCTCTGTGTCCTCCTCTCTCTCTGCCCTCCTCTCTCTCTTTTCCCCCCTTCTCTCTCTTGTGTCCTCCTTCTCTCTCTGTGTCCTCCTTTCTCTCTGTCCCCTTCTCTCTCTGTGTCCTCCTCTCTCTCGTGTCCTCCTCCTCTTTCCTCCTTCTCTCTCTGCCCTTCCTTCTGTCCTCCTTCTCTCTCTGTCCTCCTTTTTCTCCTCTGTCCTCCTTTCTCTCTGTGTCCCCCTTTCTCTCTCTGTGTCCCCTTCTCTCTCTTTTCCTCCTTCTCTCTCTGTGTCCTCCTCCCCTCTCTGTGTCCTCCTCCTCTCTCTGTGTCCCTTTCTTCCTCTGTGTCCTCCTTCTCTCTCTGTCCTCCTTTTTCCTCTGTGTCCCCCTCTCCTTCTTGTCCTCCTCTCTCTCTGTGTCCTCTTCTCTTTGTCCTCCTCTTTTTCCTTGTGTCCTTTTTCTCTGTTTCCTTCTCTCTTGTTCCTCTCACTTGTCCTCTTCTCTTTCTTCTCCTCTCTCTTTGTCCTCTTCTCTTCTGTCCTCTTCCCCTTCTCTCTCTTTTTCTCTCTCCTCTCTCCTCTCTCTCTCTTCCTTCTCTTCTGTCCCTCTCTCTCTCTCTGTGTCCCCCTTCTCTCTCTGTCTCTCCTCTCTCTGTGTCCTCTTCTCTCTTGTCCTCCTCTTCTGTGTCCTCTTCTCTCTCTCTCTCTCTCTCTCTCTCTTCTCTCCTCCCCTTCCTCTCTCTCTCTCTCTCTCTCTTTCTGTCCCCCTCCTCTTTTCTTGTCCTCCTCCTTCTCTCTGCCCTCTTCTCTCTCTGTCCTTCCTCTTCTCTGTCCTCCTCTCTGTGTGTGTCCTCTTCTCTCTCTCTCTCAGTCCTCCTCTCTCTCTCTCTCTCTCTCTTCTCCTCTCTCTCTCTCTCTCTTCTGTCCTCCTCCTCTCTCTGTTCCTCCTCGCTCTGTGTTCCCTTCCTCCTCTCTCTCTGTCCTCCCCCTCTCTCTGTCCTCCTCTCTCTTTGCCCCTTTTCCCTCGCTCTCTCTCTTCCTCCTCTCTCATCTCTCCCCTCTCTCTCTCCCCTCTCTCTCTCTCTCTTTTCTGTCCTCCCTCCTCTCTGGTCCTCCTCTCTCTGTGCCCTCCTCTCTCTTGTCCTCCTCTCTCTCTGTGTCCTCCCTCTTCTGTGTCTCCTCTCTCTCTCTGCCTCCTCTCCCCTGTGTCCTCCTCTCTCTCTGTGTCCTCCCCCTTGTGTGTCCCTCCCTCTCTCAGTTTTCCTCCTCTCTCTCTGTGTCCTCCTCTTTTCTTCGTCCTCCCTCTCTCTGTGTCCTCCTTCTCTCTCTGTGTCCTCCTCCTCTCTGTGTCCTCCTTCTCTCTCTGTGTCCTCCTCTCTCTTGTTCCTCCTTCTCTCTCTGTGTCCTCCTCTCTCTCTGTGTCCCCTCCTCTTTTCTGTGTCCCCCTCTCTCTCTGTGTCCTCCTCCTCTCTCTGTTCCTCCTTCTCTTTTCGTTCCTCCTTCTCTCTGTGTCCTCCTTCTCTCTGCGTCCTCCTTCTCTCTCTGTGTCCTCCTTCTCTTGTGTCCTCCTTCTCTCTCTGTGTCCTCCTCTCTCTCTGTGTCCCCCTTTCTCTCTGCGTCCTCCTTCTCTCTCTGTTTTCCTCCTTCTCTTTCTCTGTCCTCCTCTCTTCTGTGTGCCCTTCCTCTCTCTCTGTGTCCCTCTCTCTCTGCGTCCCTCCTTCTCCTCTGTGTCTCCTCTCTTTTCTCTGCCCTCCCTCTCTGTGTGTCCTCCTCTCTCTGTGTTCTCTCTCTCTCTGGTTCTCCCTCTCTTGTGTCCTCCTCTCTCTCTCTGCCCCTCTCTCTCGCTCTGTCTCCTCTCTCTCTCTTCCTCCTCTCTCTGTGCCCTTTCTCTCTCTGTGTCCTCCTCTCTTCTCTCTGTCCTCTCTCTCTGTGTCCCCCTCTCTCTGTCCTCCTTCTCTCTCTGTCCTCCTCTCTCTCTGTGTCCCCCTTCTCTCCCTTCCCTCTCTCTCTCTCTCTCTCCTCTCTCTTCTCTCTGTGTCCTCCTTCTCTCTTTTCCCCTCCTTTTCTCTCTGTCCTCCTCTCTCTCTGTGTCCTCTTCTCTCTGTGTCCTCCTTCTCTCTCTGTGTCCTCCTTCTTGTCTGTTCCTTCTCTCTCTGTGTCCTCCTTCTCTCTTTGTCCTCTTCTCTCTCTGTGTCCTCCTCTCTCTTTTTCCTCTCTCTCTCCCTTCTTCCTGTCCTCCTCCTCTCTCTCTGTCCTCCTTCTCTCTCTCTGTCCCTCTCTCTCTTGTCCTCCTCTCTCTCTCTGTGTCCTCTTCTTTTCTTGTCTCCTCCCCTTTTCTCCTCTCTGTCCTCCTCTCCTCTGTGTCCTTTTCTCTCTCTCCCCCTTTCCTCTCTTCCCCTTCTCTTCTCTCTCTCTCTCTCTCCTCTTTCTCTCTCTCTCTTTCTGTCCTCCTCCTCTCTCTGTGTCCTCTCTCTCTCTCTCTGTCCTCTTCTCTCTCTGTCCCCCTTTCTTTCTTTTGGTCCCCCTTTCTCTCTGTGTGTCCTCTTCTCTCTCTCTCTCATCTCTCCCTCCTCCTCTCCCTTTTTCCTCCTCTCTCTCTCCTCTCTCTCTTTTCCCTCTCTCTCTGTCTCTCTCTTTCACTCTCTTTTTCCTCTTCTCTCTCTTCTGTCCTCCTCTCTCTGTTCCTCTTCGTCTCTTTGTCCCCCTCCTCGTCTCTTTTCCCTCCTCTCCTCTTTTCCCTCCTCTCTCTCTCTTTCTTCCTCCTCCTCTTCTCCTTCTCTCTGTCCTCTCTCTCTGTGTGTCCTCTTCCTCTTCTCTCTTCTCTGTTCCTCTCTCCTCCTCCTTCTTCTCTCCCCCTCTCTCCTCTCCTCCTCCTCTCTTTTCCTCTCTCTCTCTCGTCCTCCTCCCCTCTCTCCTCTTCTCTTCTTCCTCCTCTCTCTCTCTGTCTCCTCTCTCTTCTGTCCTCCTCTCGTCTCTCTGTGTCCTTTCTCTCTCTCTGTTCCTCCTCTCTCTCTCTCTGCTCTCTCTCCTTTTCTTCTCCCCTGTGTCCTCCCTTCTCGTCCTCTGTGTCCTCCTCTCTCTCTGTCCTCCTCTCTGTGTGTCCTCTCTTCTCTCTCTCTGTCCTCCTCCCTCTGTGTCCTCTCTCTCTCTCTGTTCCTCTCTCTCTCTCTGTCTCCTCCTCTCTCTCTCTCTTGTGTCCTCCTCTCCTCTGTGTCCTCCTCTCTCTGTGTGTCCTCCTCTCTCTCTTTTCCTCCTCTCTCTGTGTCCTCCTCTCTCTCTCTTGTCCTCCTCTCTCTCTTTTGTCCTCTCTCTCGCTCTGTCCTCCTCTCTCTCTCTGTCCTCCCTCTCTCTCTCTCTGTTGTCCTCCTCTCTCTCTTTTCTGTGTCCTCTCTCTCTCTCTTCGTCCTCCCCTTTCTCTCTTTTCTGTGTCCTCTCTCTCCTCTGTCCTCCTCTCTCTCTCGTGCCCTCCTCTCTCTGTGTTCCCCCTCTCTCTCTGTGTCCCCCTTTCTCTCTCTGTGTCCTCCTCTCTCTCTGTGTCCTCCTTTTCTCCTTCTCTTCCTGTCTCCTTTCTGTGTCCTCCTCTCTCTCCTCTCTCTCTCGTGCCCTCCTTCTCTCTCTTCCCCCTCCTCTCTGTGTCCTCCTCTCTCGTGTTCCTCCTCTCTCTTTGTCCCCCTCTCTCTGTGTCCTCCTCTCTCCTCTCCTCCTCTTTTCCTCTCTCTGCTTTTCCTCTCTCTCTTCTCCTCTCTCTCTGTCCACCTCTCTCTTTTGTGTCCTCCTCCTCTCCCCTCTTTGGTCCTCTCTCTCGTCTGTCCTCCTCTCTCTCTCTTCCCTCTTCTGTGTCTCCTCTTTTCCCTTTCCTCTCTCTCTTGTCCTTTCCCTCTCTCTCTTGTCCTTTTTCCCCTCTCTTGTGTGTCCTCCTCCTCTCTCTCTCTTCTCTCTCTTCCTCTTCCCCTCTCTCTGTGGTCCCTTCCTTTTTCCCTCTCTCTGTTTTCCCCTCCTCTCTGTGCCTCCTCTCTCTCTGTTCCTCCTCTCTCTCTGTGTCCTCCTCTCTCTTCCTCTCTCTTCTTTCCTCTCTCTGTGTCCCTCCTCTCCCCTCTCTGTCCTCCTCTCTCTTGTGTCCTCCTCTCTTTTTTTCTTGTGTCCTCCCCCTCTCTTCTTCCTCCTCTCTCTCTCCTTCTGTCCTCCTCTCTCTGTGTCCTCTCTTTTTCCTCTTTTCTCTGTGTCCTTCCTCTCTCTGTGTCCTCCACTCTCTCTCTCTGTCTTCCTTCTCTCTGTCCCCTTCTTCCTTCCCCTTTTCTGTGTTCCTCCTGTCTCCTTTTCTGTGTCCTCCTCTCTCTCTGTGTCCTCCTCTCTCTGTGTCCCTCTCTCTCTCTGTGTCTTTTCCTCTCTCTGTGTCCCACCTCTCTCTTGTCCTCCTCTCTCTCTCTGTCTTCCTCTCTCTCTGTGTCCTCTTCTCTTTTGTGTCCTCCTCTCTCTGTGTCCTCCTATCTCTGTGTCCTCCTCTCTCTCTGTGTCCTTTCTCCTCTCTCTCTGTGTCCTCCTTCTCTTTCTCTCTCTGTGTCTTCCTCTCTCTGTGTCATCCTCTCTCTTCTCTTTTCCTCCTCTTTTCTGTGTCCTCCTCTCTCTCTCTGTCCTCCTCTTTTCTGGTTTTTTTGGTCCTCCTCTCTCTCTGTGTCCCCCTTTCTCTTGGTCCTCCTTTTCTTTTTCTCATCTTTGTGTTTTCTCCTTCCTCTCTCTCTGTGTCCTCCTCTCTCTCTCTCTGTCCTCCTTCTTTCTCTGTGTCCTCCTTCTCTCTCTCTGTCTCCTTCTTTCTCTGTGTCCTCCTTCTCTCTCTGTGTCCACCTCTCTCTCTGTGTCCTCCTCTCACCTCTCTCTTCTGTCCTCCTCTTCTCTTTCTGGTCCTCCTCGCTCTCTCTGTGTCTCCCTCTCTCTCCCCCTCTCCCCTGTCCTCCTCTCTCTCTGTGTCCTCCTTCTCTCTCTGTCCTCTTCTCTCTCTCTCTCCTCAGTCCTCCTCCTCCTCCTCCTCCTCCTCCTCCTCTCTCTCCCCTCCTCTCTCTCTCTCTGTCCTCCTCCTCTCTCTCTGTCCCCTCTCTCTGTGTCCTCTTCCCTCTCTGTGTCCTCCTTACCTCTCTGTCCTCCTTCTCTCTCTGTCCTCCTCTCTCTCTCTGTCCTCTTCTCTCTCTCTCTCTCTGTTTTCTCTCTCTCTCTCTCTGTCCTCCTTCTCTCTCTGTCCCTCCTCTCTCTCTCTGTCCTTCTCCCACACGCAGGAAATTTCTAATAATTTTCAAACATTTTCGTAGTACAGAGATAAGCGACAGATGCCCTGAAGATAAATGTTTAAACAGATATGTAAAGTCGTTATTAACTACGTGTACATCACTGGGTCTATGTATCGTAAACGGTGTATGTAATGGTGACCGTCCATGACATTTCACATACATATCAGAAACTGGTAACAGTGTGAAGATGAATCCATGGTAACAGTGTGAATGATGATTCCATGGTAACAGTGTGAATGATGATTCCATGGCCTCCGTGGACTTGTTCGCTGTCATATGTCTGTTTTGTATCCTCTATGTGAGTGAACGAATTGAATCTGATCATTTTCCTCTGGAGTTTAGAATCAAATACAGTCAAGACAATGAAATTAAGGAACAATATAAACGAAAAATCAGAGTTTCTGGAAACATGTCAGTAGCAAGATACACATGCTCATTTGTTTCCTGAGCAAATGAATTGTACTGGTACATTGTCATCGATGCAAAAAGAAAAAGAAACAACCGAAGATGCTGGGGAGGACCCCGAGAAGCACTGTCTTCACCTGCCTTTAGAGCAGTCCCTGTACCACCCTGGAGGCCTGCGCTCTGTTGACGATGGGTACAGGCACGCGCAGGACACTCCATTAAGATATCAAGGGACATAACTGCTCCTGAACAGAGGTAAATCAGACTACAGGATGCAACACATAACAGCCTTAAAATAGCTGTTATGAGTTAAAGTAGCTGTTATGAGTTGCATCCTGTAGTCTGATTTACCTCTGTTACAGGAGCAGTTATGTCCCTTGATATCATACTGGAGTGTCCTGCGCGTGCCTGTACCCATCGTCAACACAGCGCAGGCCTCCAAGGGTGGTACAGGACTGCTCTAAAGGCAGATGAAGACAGTGCTTCTCTGGGTCCTCCCCAGCACCTTCGGGTGTTTCTTTTTCTTCATGCAAACGCAGTAGCTCTTATTGACGAGGATGTTAATAAAGCTCCGGGCATCTTTTAATGCAGCATTATGAAACAGCAGAATGTAAAGAGAAGCGTGAAAAGGCGTGTTAGAATAAATGATAAAAATTAGAACGGTGAGTGGTTTGATCAAGAATGCACGCATTCCAAATCAAAGGTAAGGAGACTTTTACGGACGTATGGGAGAACAGTGAATAAAGAAGATTTAAAACAAATCAGAATGAAAGGGGGTCAGTTACCACCGAGGACACAGACAAACAGACTACAGGACAAGACACAATGCATTTTGACCTCTTGGGTCTTCTTCAGGCGAAAACAAATAACATCTAGGACAGTGAAAACGAAGAACGAGAAACCACTTATCTTCTCATATTCGCCTCACAATCAAAATGGCCGCCGGACGGAAACGAGGCCACTCAAGAGGGGATCTTGGGAGAGGATATAGTGAGCAGGGCAGGGGGAGGGGAAGGAGGAAGTGAGGGGTGCGAAACAATGAGATTTGTAGATTGTTTTGTAGAATAGTATGATATATTAGTGATGGTAGTTTTTATGGTGGATTGATGACAGTGCTTAGTGGGGGGAAAATGAAAATAAAAATAGTAAATGAATAAATAAATAAATATACAAAATAAAGATGATAATAACAATTAAAAAAATAAGAAAAAAGAAAACAAAAAATCAATCAATAAATAAGTAAACGACTTTAATTGGTGGTGATGGTGGTGATAGTAGCTATGTGTGGGTAGGTGTATGGGGTGTGTAGGTAATGCTAATAAAATAAGATGTGGGAAAAAAATAATAAAGTAACTACATAAATAAAAAAAGAATCAATAAGTAAATAAACAAAAGGAAAATGAATTTTGAAAAAAAATCTAAAACATAAGTAAATAAACAAATGAAATAAGATAAATGGAGGGTGGCTGCAACTTCTGCATGAAGTGGGTGGTGGGGGTATGGTGGTGGGCTGTGTGTATGTGTATGTGTATGTGTATGTGTATGTGTGTGTGTTGGTGGAAGATATTGCCGACAGGTGTTGAAGTGGTGGGTATGTATATTTGTGTTACTGTTGGATGTTGATGCCTTGGGGCTGTAGCGTACCAAGTTTGGCAATGAGATGGGTCTCTCGTATAGTGCGTTCAAAGTTGTCATTCTGTGATTGCCAGAGTGCCAAGACTCACATGGTTGATGTTGTGCTGGGGTGGTTGAAGTGTAGGGCAACGGGTTTGGGTCGGTGGTGGAGGATGTCAGCCAGGTGGTCAGAGATGCGTGTCTCCAGTGCGCGGGATGTTTCACCTATATGAATCTTGCCACACAGCTGGCAGTGGATAGCGTATACAATGTTGCGGCTCTGACAGCAGAATATGCGTTTAATAGTGAAGGAGTCTTTGGGGCCCTGTAGGATGGTGTCTGGCTTGGTGAGGGGGCAGATTTTGCAATTAGGTTTTGAGCAGGGGTGTAGGTGTGGAGATTCTGTTCAATTTGGACCTAACGAGATCTTTCAGGTTTTTATCACGTTTGAACGTGATCATGGGTCTGGTATGGAAGGCAGGTTTGTGGTTTGTACAATCCCCCCTCAGAAGAGGCTGTGGCCTAGACTGCATAAAACATTTTTCCATCTCCATTTTTTTGCTCTCTCTCAGCATGGATTCTCACAAGCATGTAGATACATGTTTCAGTTAACTTGTCTACAAAGAACTACCTTTTTCTTCTCCTGCCGAGTGTGTGTGTGTGTGTGTGTGTGTGTGTGTGTGTGTGGTGTGTGTGTGCGTGCGTGCGTGCGTGCGTGCGTGCGTGCGTGCGTGCGTGCGTGCGTACGTGCGTGCGTGTGTGTGTGTGTGTGTGTGTGTGTGTGTGTGTGTGTGTGTGTGTGTGTGTGTGTGGTGTGTGTGTGTGTGTGTGTGTGTGTGTGCGTGCGCGCGCACGCACAAACGTAGATGCTAGCCCGTGTGTGTGCGTGTCTGTAAATTTATGTCCGCTCACCTATACCACAGACTCGTGACAGAAAAAGAGACATTCACATATCGATACCAGGTACAGCCCAACAAGTCTGAGTCTCTGTGATAGTGCAGAACCCTATGATAGGATTCTCGGAACTATGACAGTCTCTGTGATAGTGAGGAACCCTATGATGGGATGCTCGGAGCTATGACAGTCTCTGTGATAGTGAGGAACCCTATGGTGGGATGCTCGGAGCTATGACAGTCTGTGTGATAGTGAGGAACCCTATGATGGGATGCTCGGAGCTATGACAGTCTGTGTGACAGTGAGGAACCCTATGGTGGGATGCTCGGAGCTATGACAGTCTGTGTGATAGTGAGGAACCCTATGATGGGATGCTCGGAGCTATGTCAGTCTCTGTGATAGTGCAGAACCCTATGATGGGATGCTCGGTGCTATGACAGTCTCTGTGATAGTGAGGAACCCTATGATGGCATGCTCGGAGCTATGACAGTCTGTGTGATAGTGCGGAACCCTATGATGGGATGCTCGGAGCTATGACAGTCTGTGTGATAGTGAGGAACCCTATGATGGGATGCTCGGAGCTATGACAGTCTGTGTGATAGTGAGGAACCCTATGATGGGATGCTCGGAGCTATGACAGTCTGTGTGATAGTGAGGAACCCTATGATGGGATGCTCGGTGCTATGTCAGTCTCTGTGATAGTGAGGAACCCTATGATGGGATGCTCGGAGCTATGACAGTCTGTGTGATAGTGAGGAACCCTATGATGGGATGCTCGGAGCTATGACAGTCTGTGTGATAGTGAGGAACCCTATGATGGGATGCTCGGAGCTATGACAGTCTGTGTGATAGTGAGGAACCCTATGATGGGATGTTCGGAGCTATGACAGTCTGTGTGATAGTGAGGAACCCTATGATGGGATGCTCGGAGCTATGACAGTCTGTGTGATAGTGAGGAACACTATGATGGGATGCTCGGAGCTATGACAGTCTGTGTGATAGTGAGGAACCCTATGATGGGATGCTCGGAGCTATGACAGTCTGTGTGATAGTGAGGAATCCTATGATGGGATGCTCGGAGCTATGACAGTCTGTGTGATACTGAAGAACCCTATGATGGGGTGCTCGGAGCTATGACAGTCTGTGTGATAGTGAGGAACCCTATGATGGGATGCTCGGAGCTATGACAGTCTGTGTGATAGTGAAGAACCCTATGATGGGATGCTCGGAGCTATGACAGTCTGTGTGATGCTGAAGAACCCTATGATAGGATGTTCGGAGCTATGACAGTCTGTGTGATAGTGAAGAACTCTATGATGGGATGCTCGGAGCTATGACAGTCTGTGTGATAGTGCGGAACCCTATGATGGGATGCTCGGAGCTATGACAGTCTGTGTGATAGTGAGGAACCCTATGATGGGATGCTCGGAGCTATGACAGTCTGTGTGATAGTGAAGAACCCTATGATAGGATGTTTGGAGCTATGACAGTCTGTGTGATAGTGAAGAACTCTATGATGGGATGCTCGGAGCTATGACAGTCTGTGTGATAGTGAGGAACCCTATGATGGGATGCTCGGAGCTATGACAGTCTGTGTGATAGTGAGGAACCCTATGATGGGATGCTCGGAGCTATGACAGTCTGTGTGATAGTGAGGAACCCTATGATGGGATGCTCGGAGCTATGACAGTCTGTGTGATAGTGAGGAACCCTATGATGGGATGCTCGGAGCTATGACAGTCTGTGTGATAGTGAGGAATCCTATGATGGGATGCTCGGAGCTATGACAGTCTCTGTGATAGTGAAGAACCCTATGATGGGATGCTCGGAGCTATGACAGTCTGTGTGATAGTGAGGAACCCTATGATGGGATGCTCGGAGCTATGACAGTCTGTGTGATAGTGAAGAACCCTATGATGTGATGCTCGGAGCTATGACAGTCTGTGTGATACTGAAGAACCCTATGATAGGATGTTCGGAGCTATGACAGTCTGTGTGATAGTAAAGAACTCTATGATGGGATGCTCGGAGCTATGACAGTCTGTGTGATAGTGCGGAACCCTATGATGGTATGCTCGGAGCTATGACAGTCTGTGTGATAGTGAGGAACCCTATGATGGGATGTTCGGAGCTATGACAGTCTGTGTGATAGTGAAGAACTCTATGATGGGATGCTCGGAGCTATGACAGTCTGTGTGATAGTGAGGAACCCTATGATGGGATGCTCGGAGCTATGACAGTCTGTGTGATAGTGATGAACCCTATGATGGGATGCTCGGAGCTATGACAGTCTGTGTGATAGTGAAGAACCCTATGATAGGATGCTCGAAGCTATGACAGTCTGTGTGATAGTGAGGAACCCTATGATGGGATGCTCGGAGCTATGACAGTCTGTGTGATAGTGAGGAACCCTATGATGGGATGTTCGGAGCTATGACAGTCTGTGTGATAGTGAGGAACCCTATGATGGGATGTTCGGAGCTATGACAGTCTGTGTGATAGTGAGGAACCCTATGATGGGATGCTCGGAGCTATGACAATCTGTGTGATAGTGAGGAACCCTATGATGGGATGTTCGGAGCTATGACAGTCTGTGTGATAGTGAGGAACCCTATGATGGGATGTTCGGAGCTATGACAGTCTGTGTGATAGTGAGGAACCCTATGATGGGATGTTCGGAGCTATGACAGTCTGTGTGATAGTGAGGAACCTTATGGTGGGATGCTCGGAGCTGACAGTCTGTGTGATAGTGAGGAACCCTATGGTGGGATGCTCGGAGCTATGACAGTCTGTGTGATAGTGAGGAACCCTATGATGGGATGCTCGGAGCTATGACTGTCTCTGTGATAGTGAGGAACCCTATGATGGGATGTTCGGAGCTATGACAGTCTGTGTGATAGTGAGGAACCCTATGATGGGATGCTCGGAGCTATGACAGTCTGTGTGATAGTGCGGAACCCTATGATGGGATGTTCGGAGCTATGACAGTCTGTGTGATAGTGAAGAACCCTATGATGGGATGTTCGGAGCTATGACGGTCTGTGTGATAGTGAAGAACCCTATGATGGGATGCTCGGAGCTCGGCTGCTTTAGGTTCAATGTCCACACCCATCTCAGATGATGAGGTAGACAGGGACCAGTCATCCTTGAGGTCAGTGGGAGGGTGGAGAGAGGTGGGGGAGGGACTAGGTCTAATCACAACTGCACTGACACCATAGACAAAACATGACATCGAAACGTCCATTAATTTTTCGTTGTTGGTATTGGACGCTCGGGAGACTTGAACTCACAGCATTCTGAAGGCAAACTCGGGGCTCTTAGAGAGCAAGGTGTTCAGGGATGGTGGGAGGGTGGGTGTTATTTTGTGGACGTTTCTCCAGATGTTTGCCTGTCCCATGACGGCACAATCCGCCCTGCTGGGCTGAGCGGTAAAGCGAGGAATTTGCGTTGAAATGTTGGCAGTTCCAATTCCACTGGCTGGCCGTATCGCTGTGGGTGTGCGGTGTGGGTCTGCAGCACAGTGCCACGATCTCCAGGGATGGGTCTTCTCCCCTGCCTCAGCACCCCGCGCTGGGCCAGGCTGTTGAACGTGAAGGTGACAAACTGATTAACCACACCGTCCTTCCCCTGGGGGACGTTGTAGGCGACGATGACGTCAGCGACACTGAAGGTGTGACGGCAGCCCCCCCTCCCCCCCCCCCCCCCCCCCACTCTGACACGCCGTGCTGGGTGTGGTGAGTGTGGTGACCTTGAGGGCACTGCCCTTCCTCTCCAACCCTCCAGCCACTGGACTTCCACGGCCCAAACACCTGCTGCCATTGGTTGCCAGGGAGTTCCCATACACCTGCCGCCATTGGTTGCCAGGGAGTTCCCACACAGCTGCTGCCATTGGTTGCCAGGGAGTTTCCACACAGCTGCCGCCATTGGTTGCCAGGGAGTTCCCATACACCTGCCGCCATTGGTTGCCAGGGAGTTCCCACACAGCTGCTGCCATTGGTTGCCAGGGAGTTCCCACACAGCTGCCGCCATCGCCTGCCAGGGAGTTCCCATACAGCTGCTGGGATGCTGGGTGTCTTCAGCCTTGCCATGTCTTTGAATCCCCTTCTGGACAGTGTCAAGAGCAGGCGACGACAGCGAGACATGTCCATGTCAACATCACTCAGCCTGAGACATGTCGATATCAACATCACACAGCCTGAGACATGTCGATATCAACATCACACAGCCTGAGACATGTCGATATCAACATCACACAGCCTGAGACATGTCGATATCAACATCACACAGCCTGAGACATGTCGATATCAACATCACTCAGCCTGAGACATGTCGATATCAACATCACACAGCCTGAGACATGTCCATGTCAACATCACACAGCCTGAGACATGTCAATATCAACATCACACGGCCTGTGTGAAGCCCCAAAGCGCTATGCATATACACAAGAAGATCAGGGTCTTCACAACACAACAGTCAGACACACCATCAACATCCCATGGCTTATGTGGACCCTCACAGCGCTATTCACATAAACAAGAAGATCAGGACCTTGACCACAACAGTGAGGTCAGGTCTGCTTTAGGGATCCCAGGCCCGGACAGGGACACAGACCAGCAACAACAAGCACCAGGTCTTCGTCCACAGATGCCTGCATTATTTTATTTTCTTTCTTTTCTTTTCTTTTTTCTTTCTTTTTTCCCACCACTGTCTCCTCGGTGCTTATTCCGACCCCCTCCTCACCCCCCCCCCCCCAAACACAGCCACAGCCTGGCGAGCCCCGCTGCAACCCCGGCGCCGGCAATCCACAGGGAACAGTCAATACCCGGTCATCATGAAGAAACCCACCGGAGGAGACACTGCACTGCTGCCGAGTCGCTTCGGTGGTGTTCAGTGGCGCCTGTTCTGATCTAACATACGCAGGACACCACCTACTAAGTCCCTTATTGACGACAATAATTATTTAGTCGTGGATCTGGCATGAGTGAGCTCTCCCTCCAGAGGGCGCCACCGTGTCCGTCCAAGGACAGTCCCAATAAATTTGCCGATACCGGTGACTCCGACGAAATCAAACCAATATTACGGACAAGCAGAAGATATCGAAACCGAGGTCGCCATGAGAGTAGGGCGTGAAAGGCCATGGAAGTTTAGACTTTTCTTAAAATAAATGCTGATCGATGAGGATGAAGATGACGCGACGGAGTTCCATTATGGTCTGAGATGACACGACAAGGCGTACACTACGCTTACTTTCATGATATATGACAAGGCGTACACTACGCTTACTTTCATGATATATGACAAGGCGTACACTACGTTTACTTTCATGATATATCACGGCGTCCACCAGGACCGGGAGATACTGACACCTGCAGTGTTGATGCCTGCGTTGGATCCCGAGCATCAGATGGCCGGGGAAACATTTCCAACATCAGCTCCTTGAGGAGAACCGAGCAGACTTCAACCAACCCAGAAATGTGGATGAGAGGGTGGGACAGAGAGACCACAACGACAAGACAAGACAAGTACAGGACAGGAACTCCAAGGGGAGAAGCAGAGTTGGGCGGGCGGGGCAGACATGGAGATGTGTTGTGAAGGAGATGAAGGAGAAGAGTGGGGCGAGCGGGGCAGACATGGAGATGTGTTGTGAAGGAGACGAAGGAGAAGAGCCGGGCGAGCGGGGCAGACATGGAGATGTGTTGTGAAGGAGACGAAGGAGAAGAGCCGGGCGAGCGGGGCAGACATGGAGATGTGTTGTGAAGGAGACGAAGGAGAAGAGCCGGGCGAGCGGGGCAGACATGGAGATGTGTTGTGAAGGAGACGAAGGAGAAGAGCCGGGCGAGCGGGGCAGACATGGAGATGTGTTGTGAAGGAGACGAAGGAGAAGAGCCGGGCGAGCGGGGCAGACATGGAGATGTGTTGTGAAGGAGACGAAGGAGAAGAGCCGGGCGAGCGGGGCAGACATGGAGATGTGTTGTGAAGGAGACGAAGGAGAAGAGCCGGGCGAGCGGGGCAGACATGGAGATGTGTTGTGAAGGAGACGAAGGAGAAGAGCCGGGCGAGCGGGGCAGACATGGAGATGTGTTGTGGAGACGAAGGAGAAGAGCCGGGCGAGCGGGCAGACATGGAGATGTGTTGTGAAGGAGATGAAGGAGAAGAGTTGGGCGAGCGGGGCAGACATGGAGATGTGTTGTGAAGGAGATGAAGGAGAAGAGTTGGGCGGGCGGGGCAGACATGGAGATGTGTTGTGAAGGAGATGAAGGAGAAGAGTTGGGCGGGCGGGGCAGACATGGAGATGTGTTGTGGAGATGAAGAAGAAGAGTGGGGCGAGCCGGGCAGACATGGAGATGTGTTGTGGAGATGAAGAAGAAGAGTGGGGCTGGCGGGGCAGACATGGAGATGTGTTGTGAAGGAAATGAAGAAGAAGAGTGGGGCGAGCCGGGCAGACATGGAGATGTGTTGTGAAGGAGATGAAGGAGAAGAGTTGGGCGAGCCGGGCAGACATGGAGATGTGTTGTGGAGATGAAGAAGAAGAGTGGGGCGAGCGGGGCAGACATGGAGATGTGTTGTGAAGGGGATGAAGGAGAAGAGTTGGGCGAGCGGGGCAGACATGGAGATGTGTTGTGGAGATGAAGAAGAAGAGTGGGGCGAGCGGGGCAGACATGGAGATGTGTTGTGAAGGAGATGAAGGAGAAGAGTTGGCGAGCGGGGCAGACATGGAGATGTGTTGTGAAGGAGATGAAGGAGAAGAGTTGGGCGAGCGGGCAGACATGGAGATGTGTTGTGAAGGAGATGAAGGAGATGAAGGAGATGAAGGAGAAGGTGGGGCGAGCGGGGCAGACATAGAGATGTGTTGTGAAGGAGATTAAGGAGATGAAAGTGAAGAGTTGGGCGAGCGGGGCAGACATGGAGATGTGTTGTGAAGATGAAGAAGAAGAGTGGGGCGAGCGGGGCAGACATGGAGATGTGTTGTGGAGATGAAGAAGAAGAGTGGGGCGAGCGGGGCAGACATGGAGATGTGTTGTGGAGATGAAGAAGAAGAGTGGGGCGAACGGGGCAGACATGGAGATGTGTTGTGAAGATGAAGAAGAAGAGTGGGGCGGGCGGGGCAGACATGGAGATGTGTTGTGAAGGAAATGAAGAAGAAGAGTGGGGCTGGCGGGGCAGACATGGAGATGTGTTGTGAAGGAGATGAAGGAGATGAAGGAGATGAAGGAAGCCTGCTGGACGAAGAGCCAGAACGAGTCATCAGAAGTGACGTCAGTGTTGATATATCAAGATGTTGCATGGGTATTTTATGTTTAGAAGATATTAGTAATAGTGATAATAATAACAGTAATGATAATAATGATAACAATAATAATATATATACTAACAGCAATAACAGTAATGCTGATAATGATGATGATGATACTAATGATACTACTACTAACAAC
>JAFLJL010000720.1:10000-27500 GCA_018398815.1 Conus ventricosus | reverse complement strand
AATAAACAGCAAAGTAGGGTGACTCTGGTCCCACAAGAAAACAAATACACGCCCATGACTCCAAATCGCCTAGCAGATATGACAGCTCCGACCTAATGTTCAGTTTGGGTCACAAGTTGAGGCGTGTGTGAACGTGCTGCTGGTGAACGCGCTCATTTATTTGCAAAGAACCAAGATGGACGGTTAACGGCATACGACACGTTGTACGGAGCATTAGATAGACACTCAACATGCGTAGATCAGTACATAAAATGTATTAAGTGTCGGTTGAAAATGAACACAACAAACGAATTCAGATCACCTGTTCAAGTTTGTCTATCTCTATATGATTTATTCTCAGAGGGAAATGTTGATGAGTTTCAAACATTGGCAGTTGTCTGTACATGTGTGGATGTGGGAACAGCACTGTGTTGAGTATGGGCCCCAGTGTGTGCCATGTTTTAACTGCGTCTAACCAACTGCTTTGGTCAGGAATTGAGCAATAGAATTCACAGCAGTAATATCCTCAATTCACGGCAAATATTAAACTACAAACGGCGTTGAACCATACACTGAAATGAAGTTAAATAGTATTCTAATGCGTTGCCTTGACAAATTTAGATGCGGTATTTCAAATAAGGCAGTTCACTTGAATATATGGATTTAAATACAACATAAAAGCAAAATTCATTATCTTGCTTCTTTAAGTTAAGTAATGAAGATAGAATGCCTATCACACAAAAACATTGATTGAATATTACCTAGATTTTATGAGTAAAAGTCATTTAGCATCACGGTTTTCGTCGAAAATGTGAAAATATTCTGAGAAAACATAACATTTTCCTGTAGGAATGCATCAACGTTCGATGGCATTCTTCAACAGTGATTATGAACTAGCCAAAATACACACAGTAAACCAAAAAAGATGTTGTTCCAGCGACTTGTCTTGTGCATGATTTATGTGTGTTAATTGTAACGTCTCAAGGAGACAAGTTGTCGAACATTTGATAGTCTGTTTCGTATTATGTGTGCAAATAAGTGTTATTTTGAACCTGTGTGCCACTGTGCGTGTGCGTGCGTTGTGTGTTGTGTGTGTGTTGTGTGTGTGTGTGTGTGTGTGTGTGTGTGTGTGTGTGTGTGTGTGTGGTGTGTGTGTGTGTGTGTGTTCCTCAGTTTAGTGTCCTTCCACTGAAAGTGATTCAGATGTGTGTGTGTGTGTGTGTGTGTGTGTGTGTGTGTGGTGTGTGTGTGTGTGTGTGTTTTGTGTGGGGTGTGTGTGTGTGTGTGTGTGTGTGTGCATGCGCATTTGTGTATGTGTGCGTGTGTGCGTTAGTGAGTGCGTGCGTGCGTGCGTGTGTGTATATTTTGACCTGTTTTCAGTGACGCTGTATCTCTCCCAGTCACAGTGATAATGAAACTCGTTGAATTGTTGTGTCTATTCACACATTTCGCTTGTTGTCAGTTGCAATACGGTAACCAGCTGTATTGTTCAGAAGGGATACAGTTCCCCCCCCCCCACCCTTTCATTAGGGGAAACAGCCTCTCTGAGTGTACCTTCATTACCCTCTTCCCTCCTTTCATTAGGGGAAACAATTCTCTGAGTGTACCGTCATTACCCTCTTCCCTCCTTTCATTAGGGAAACAGCCTCTCTGAGTGTGCCTTCATTACCCTCTTCCCTCCTTTCATTAGGGGAAACAATTCTCTGAGTGTGCCTTCATTACCCTCTTCTCTCCTTTCATTAGGGGAAACAGCCTCTCTGAGTGTGCCTTCATTACCCTCTTCCCTCCTTTCATTAGGGGGAAAAAATTCTCTGAGTGTGCCTTCATTACCCTCTTCTCTCCTTTCATTAGGGGAAACAGCCTCTCTGAGTGTGCCTTCATTACCCTCTTCCCTCCTTTCATTAGGGGAAACAATTCTCTGAGTGTGCCTTCATTACCCTCTTCCCTCCTTTCATTAGGGAAACAATTCTCTGAGTGTGCCTTCATTACCCTCTTCCCTCCTTTCATTAGGGGAAACAATTCTCTGAGTGTGCCTTCAAATTACCCTCTTTCCCTCCTTTCATTAGGGGAAACAATTCTCTGAGTGTGCCTTCATTACCCTCTTCCCTCCTTCATTAGGGGAAACAATTCTCTGAGTGGCCTTCATTACCCTCTTCCCTCCTTTCATTAGGGGAAACAATTCTCTGAGTGTGCCTTCATTACCCTCTTCCCTCCTTTCATTAGGGGAAACAATTCTCTGAGTGGCCTTCATTACCCTCTTCCCTCCTTTCATTAGGGGAAACAATTCTCTGAGTGTGCCTTCATTACCCTCTTCCCTCCTTTCCTATCCACTCCTCTCCCTTCTCCTCACCCCCCCCCCCCCCCCCCCCCCGTCTCCCTCCCACAAACCGGTCGACACAGAACTACCATAAACATTCCACTTAACCGCTTCCAAACAACACCCCTCCCCCACCTCCCCGTTCCACCTCCCTCCCTCTTATCTCCCCTGGGATTCCATGACCAGGTAATCTGTGTTCTCTGACGACACACACACAAAAATAAAAAATACCGCTTTAGAAAAAAAAGCCAAAAGGGGTTGTAAAAAAGGAAAGATGAAATTAAAAAAAAAGGAAAGATGAAAGAAAAAAAACAAAACAAACAACCAAACAAACAGCTGAACACACAAAGGGAGAATCGAACCGCAGCCGCTGTGACGTCAAGCGTGACGAACTGATTGGCTTCATCAAACTTTCAGCTTTCCCAGGGCTTTTTCGGGGCAGGTTGGCCCGGCGGTTCAAGTCCTTGTGTCGGCTTCAAACGCAGGGCTTTCGGCAGGCGAGCAACTCCCGGCAACTTTGCTTTGTGTCTCCCCCTCCCCCTTTATCCCCCTCACCCCCCTTCTTTTCTTTTCCTTT
The DNA here is from genome assembly GCA_018398815.1 of Conus ventricosus. Classification (NCBI taxonomy): domain Eukaryota; kingdom Metazoa; phylum Mollusca; class Gastropoda; order Neogastropoda; family Conidae; genus Conus; species Conus ventricosus. The sequence goes on along the minus strand of JAFLJL010000720.1, from coordinate 24,627 downwards.
TTTAAATCCTTCTTCCCTTGTCTTGTGGGGTCTTGCCAGCTATCCCCTCACCGCATGTGAAGAGACTGACTATTTCAGCAAAAAAACAAAACACATCACAAGCAAAAACGAAGAGAGAGAGAGAGAGAGAGAGAGAGAGAGAGAGAGAGAGAGAGAGAGAGAGAGAGAGAGAGAGAGAGAGAGAGAGAGAGAGAGAGATTGATTGATTGATTGATTGACTGATTGATTGATCTTTAATACCCAAGGATGAAGATTTTAGGCCAAAGCCTAGTCTTACAATCTGTCCTTGTCATGCACACATTATTTCAGCACATATCATTCATACAGACAATTCAACATACCAACATGATAATCCAATTCTACAATGATAAGCAAACTGCTCATAAAAGCACTAATGAAAAGGGGATGGTAAAACAAAAGGAAACTTACAAGCAAACAAACAAACAAAAACTACAGAGAGAGAGAGAGGTCAGAGGAGGGTGGGGAAGAGAGAATGGTAGGTAGGGGGAGGAGAAAAGGGATGGTAGACAGAGTGGAGTGAGGATGAGCGATTTTAACGGAGTAGGTTTTATGTTGAGACGATTTATTCAAAGTATGGTTCACAGAAGACTTAGCGAATGGACGCTAATCATTGTAATCGAATAATTTAACTACTGAGACATAAAATGTTTATGCAAATGTTCCTTGAAAGGTTTTAAAGTATTCATGTTTTGTAGATTCGGTGAAGTGAGTTCCAGACATATGGTCCAGAGTAAGCTAGGCTTGTTTTGTATAGATCAATGCGTGGGTAGGGAAGAAGGAATTTCGTCGAGCCAGAAAAGCTGTTTGATCTTGTAAAAAGGGCATTGATATAACATGGCATAGTATCTGTCAAGATTGTAAACATAAATGATGCCTTGTTGAATTCCAATTGCCTATTCAGAGGAAGTATGTTCAGCGCTTTTAGTTTTCGTCTGTTGTTAGAGATACAGCTGGATGGAGTAGCTTTGCTGCACGTCTATGGAGAGAATTCAGCCGTTTTTTGTGGACGTCACTACTGCCGTCCCACACTGTTGAGACGTAATTTATACGTGACATTATGTGTGCATTGAAGAAAAGTTTAAGCACATTACTGTTGACATAGCGCTTTAATTGAGATAACAGAAAAGTTGTTTTGAGACTACCTTGCATACGTTATTTAGATGAGATTGCCATTTCAATTCTTTATCTATCGTTAACCCCAAAACACGATGCTCGTCTACCTGCTCGATAGAAGTGCCATTCAACTGAAGTTTTAGGCAAAGAGGAGTCAACTGGTGTTTTTGGCGGGTAGCTATAATCATAGATTGGTTTTGGCTGGGTGTATGACCATTGAGTTTGAATGACACCAGTCTGACACGTCGTGTAGACTTTCCTGGAGAGAAGTTTCATTGTCTGTAGATCACTACCATTCGTTTGGAGCGACGAGTCATCAGCAAATAAATCTGTCGTGACCTTTTCATCTGATACGGACAATGGTAAATCATTGATGAAGATGCAGAATAGTAGGGGGCCTAGTACAGAGCCCTGTGGGACTCCATGTCTGACAAAGTCTGAAGTGGAGGTTTTGCCATTAAGCGCCACATACTGAGTCCTATCGTTCAAGTATGATTGGAATAATGAGATTGTCGGGGTATGGTTCAAGTAGCTAGCTAATATATCACAGCTTTATATTTCCGTCCTGATTGAGACACTTAGTGAAAGGGCAAACAAACAAGGCTTTTCACATTTGTAATCCATATTTTTGTTGCTGCAGTCTGAGCAGAGGCATGTATCAAACTTGTGTACTACTTAACTATGGAAAATTAACTTCCCAGAAAGTGATGACGTCATTTTTGCACAATATTGTGTTTGTTGTCATTGGTCTAATATTGCCTGACCACTTGCGTACAAGCTTTGATGCAGCATCTATGTTATCTACAAGAAAATAAACCCAGTCGAGTTTGGTATTAAAAGAATTGTTGGGAATTCGCCAATTCAGTCATCTCAATAGCACAGTGTCAAGGAGCGTGAAACCTCTCACAAAAGGCATTAGACGCTTGGAGGCAAAAGGACGTTGTACGTAGTATACAAATAGGTAATAGACCAATTAACCAGGTACCTTACCCATCGCACACGGCCGAACTGTGTGAAGGAGGCCGAAGTGGTCAGATGACAGATGACACCTAGGAGAGAGTTCGGACCTGCCCGGTGGCGAAAGGGGGAAGGGATGTAACCACTACGACCTCGGCGCTCCAAGTGCGCGCTAAATGCTCAGTCAGCTGGGGTTCTTTTGTAAACAGTCAGTGAAGAGCAGGAGTCTTGGATTCGTTCGGATGGTTTTTGCCGTGGGTCACTGTGTTGGTTCTATTGTCAGGCTGGCTGAATGCGTGTGGAGGTTGTAGTAGCCTCATTAAGATAATTACTGTGTTAAGTGACCACCGAAGTCGGCGGGAATTTCGATGTCCATCTGGTGCTATGTGTGTGTTTGCTAATCAATTAGGTAGGGGGTGTGTGTAAATGCTGATGTGTGGGAGAATGTAGCGAATGGAGAATTCAGGGTACTTGTAACTGGGGGTTTGAGAAGCAGCGTGGACAAAGGCATGGCCGAAGGGGAATCCATTGTTTCCTCCCAAATATAAACTGAGGGAGAACAACGTGAGAGGAGAACAACACCAGGAGAAGAGAGAGAAGACAGAGGAGAGAGAGAGAGGAGAGGAGTGAGCAGGACAGAGAAAGGGTCGAGAGAAACGTGGTCTGGGAGATAGAAGAGACAGCAAGGTCTTAGAGTTAAAGACAAGCTGGAAGAGAAGGAAACTAAGTTTGAAGCCCAGAGGTGGGTGAAGACAGACAAACTGAATTTGAACCAGAGGTGGGTGAAGAAGACGAAGAAGAAGAGTTCGACGTCGAGATCCCAGAGACGACCACGAAGACCCAGTCCTGAAGCCTGGAGCCAGTCAACCAAGGGCATCACCATCAAGCAGTGCTGAAGAAGACGTGAAGAGACCTTTTTCAAGAACTGTGGTGTGGTGTGAAAGCGTGGTTGTGTGTGTGAAAACCTGGCCAGGTAAGAAGTCATTTTATTATAACCCGGGATTAGGAAGTATTGATCTTTTATGTTCTGATATTTCATTGTGTGTGATTTGATTGTTCATGATTAATTATAAGTAGCATAGAAATTGTATTTCTTGTTCTCAGTCGTGTTAGGAGAGAGACGAATGCGTGACATCCCATTCCCAGAGAGAGGCGAATGTTTGAGGGGCGCATGAGTGTGCATATGCGTGTATGAGTGCAAAGATAACCTTGGGTGTGTTGAGCCTGACTAATAATACATCAACTTAGTGCACTTAAGCAATACCATCACGATTTCCCCCGTCCTGGACAAAGTGGCGAGCCTCCCAGGATTGCATGGCCAAAATTAGTTTCAGGAGGGAAACAAAGTGAGTACTAGAGTAGTACTGGGGCGAAGCGTCCACTAAAGGCAATTTTAATTAGCTCTTCTAATTATTTCCTTAGTTCTTTGAGTGTTGAGTATTGACTTGTGTGTAGTGTGGTTGTATTAATCAAAGGTCGTTCAGAGAAACAAGAACAAGGTTCTAGTCATAACTCTCACAGAAGCTGTGGTTTAAGATTAAGGCTCCTTTGTGTAGGAACACTACCATTGGTTGGTGTACTCATAACGTTTAGTAGATAAACTGTGTACCAACTTTACCGGTTTATAAGCGTAACTGTTTTAGTGGTGCTAAAACATATAAGAAAAGAAAATGGCTGAAGAAAGTTTTACTCCCATTGAGAAACTGATTAGTTTAGGGGAGAAACTAGGCTATACAGGAGATGAACTGCGTAGATTCATTGAAACTCAGCAGAAGACTGAGAGAGATGAAAGGGCTGAAAGAGGAAATTTGAAAAGGAACGTATAGAGGCAGAAACCACTGCGTCAAAGGCTAAAGCAGATGCAGAGAGTGCAGCTGCCAGAGCAAAAGCAGATGCAGAGTGTGCAGCAGCCAAAGCGAGAGCAGATGCAGAGAGTGCAGCTGCCAGAGCTAGAGCAGATGCAGAGAGTGCAGCTGCCAGAGCAAGAGCAGAAGCGGAATCAGAGATTTTAGCCAAACAAATTGAGTGGAAAGAATAAAATCTGAAAATCGTAGTGAAATAGACACCAGTTCTGAGTCAGTAGGCCGCAGACTAAGTTGCGCACCTAGACCTAAACTCCCACTGTTCAGAGAAGAAACTGATTCGATCGATGCCTATTATCAGTCGGTTTTGAATCGTTTGCCGAGCACGAGGGCGGGCCCCGAAGATGACTGGGCGATAAACCTGTCTGCCTTGTTGACAGGTCGTGCGTTACACACAGTTTCCACCTTACCCAAAGCTGATCAGAGAGATTTTGACAGGGTGAAACAAGCAGTACTAAAGGCATATGATTTGACTGAAGAAGGTTTTAGGCGTAAGTTTCGCGAGGCGAGAATCGAACAGGGTGAGACATACACACAGTTCGGAGTTAGACTGGACCACTATTTCAACAAGTGGTAGAACTTAGTGGAGTAGACAGTGATTTTGAAGGCCTCAAGACACTGGTGATGAAGGAACAGATACTTGATGGTTGTGGGCGGGCCTCACAATCCACATTAAGGAAAAAGGTGCAACCACAATAGCCGAGGTACTTGAGACAGCTGAGACATACCGGGAAGCGAGGCGTGATTTGCCCGAACAAGAGGAAAGCCTGGAAGGCATATTCAGAGGACAGCAGGCCAGCACATGACTCGCGCAATGAGTCAGCAGTACACACCCGTAGGCCCACAGCGTCACGTGAGCAAACAAGGGTGAAAACCAATAGCCACATGGCTAGGAATGAGCGTACCTGTTTTCTGTGTGATAAGACAGGACACTTGGCTAGAGACTGCCGATTTAGACCTCAGAAAGCAGCAGCAATGAGGATCAGCCAAGAGAGAGAACAGATAGGAAAAGATGAACAAGATGACAGTGTTATTTTGTCTGGATTGTGCTGTGTGTTCACAGATTCAGGCGATAACATGGATGTGCACAAAGGCAGAGTGGGGGACAATGTGGTTAATTTCATTAGAGACTCTGGGTGCACTGGCGTAATGGTGAAGGAGTCCCTGGTTAAGAAGGGACAATTCACAGGAAAAACACAGAGGGGTAGACAAATAGATGGAACAGTAGCAGAATTCAAAACGGCCCAGGTGTTTATTGCTACACCATTTTATAGTGGAAGTGTACAGGTTTTGGTGTTCCGAAGCCGCCGTATGATTTGGTAATCGGAAACATCCCAGGAGCACGTGGGTACGGAGACCCAGACGGGATTTCTGTGTTGAATCAGGGAAAAGGAATCACGTGAGGAAAACGCCTCAGGCAGTCAAACACTCCAGAAAGCATTGGAGCGTGTCCCGTGAGACCTACGGCACTCACTTAGGGCAGAACAAAAGGGCGATTACTCGCTCAGAAAACTGATTGGTTTTTTCTCACAGAGGACAGAAGAAAGGTGTGAAGGAGGGCACCATCGGGGTTTGAGATCAAGGATGGGGTATTGTACCGCACTTTCTCTCACTTGAGTTCGGGAAGACAAAAAGACAGATCGTTGTGCCTACGCAACGCAGAAAGGCGGTGATGTCCGAGAAACATGTGACGTCAGCCTCAGGCCATCTCGGTAAGAAGGCCACACAGAAGATGGTGACGCAAGAGTACTACTGGCCCGTATCCTTGGCGATATCAGGCTTTCTGTGCACAAGCAGCACATGGCCGCGGGGTAGGCAAGGTGTGTGTACAGAAAGGGGGATCAGACTGGTCTTACCAAAAAGTTGGCCAAAATAAAATGGTCGGTCGAGAAGTCAGGTAGTGGGTGCGTATGTCTTTTGCAGTGTCGCGTATGCGTGACGTGGCTAGTTGCGGGCCACGTGTATGAAGAGAAGGGGAGAGAATTTCCGCAGAAAACATAATGGTTTTATGGCCACACGACATAGAGCGGTGGAGATTCCAGATTTAGTTGATATTTGCTTGGATAGTGTGTATGTATTGATTTTTCTCTAATTTTGTTGCAAGACAAATCTTGCATGTGTTCTCTGGTGTAAGTAGGCTTATGGAGGCCGATATTAGCATTGGTTTTAATGGAAAATTATGAGAGTTTCATCTCCTTGAATGTGTTTTAGCCAATGCAGGGCATTGTCTTCGAGTGGGGGAATTTGTCAAGGAGCGTGAAACCTCTCACAAAAGGCATTAGACGCTTGGAGGCAAAAGGGACGTTGTACGTAGTATACAAATAGGTAATAGACCAATTAACCAGGGTACCTTACCCATCGCACACAGCCGAACTGTGTGAAGGAGGCCGAAGTGGTCAGATGACCCGATGACACCTAGGAGAGAGTTCGGACCTGCCCGGTGGCGAAAGGGGGAAGGGATGTAACCACTACGACCTCGGCGCTCCCAAATGCGCGCTAAATGCTCAGTCAGCTGAGGTTCTTTTTGTAAACAGTCAGTGAAGAGCAGGAGTCTTGGGTTCGTTTGGATGGTATTGCCGTGGGTCACGTGTTTGGTTCTATTGTCAGGCTGGTTGAATGCGTGTGGAGGTTGTAGTAGCCCTCATTAAGATAATTACTGTGTTAAGTGACCACCGAAGTCGGCGGGAATTTTCGATGTCCATCTGTGCTATGTGTGTGTTTGCTAATCAATTAGGTAGGAGGTGTGTGTAAATGCTGATGTGTGGGAGAATGTAGCGAATGGAGAATTCAGGGTACTTGTGAACTAGGGGTTTGAGAAGCAGCGTGGACAAAAGGCATGGCCCGAAGGGGATTCCTTTGTTTCCCTCCCTATATAAACTGAGGGAGAACAACGTGAGAGGAGAACAACACCAGGAGAGAGAGAGAGAAGACAGAGGAGAGAGAGAGAGGAAGGGGTGAGCAGGACAGAGAAAGGGTCGAGAGAAACGTGGTCTGGGAGATAGAAGAGGGCAGCAAGGTCTTAGAGTTAAAGACAAGCTGGAAGGAAGGAAACTAAGTTTGAAGCCCAGAGGTGGGTGAAGACAGACAAACTGAATTTGAACCCAGAGGTGGGTGAAGAAGACGAAGAAGAAGAGTTCGACGTCGAGATCCCAGAGACGACCACGAAGACCCAGTCCTGAAGCCTGGAGCCAGTCAACCAAGGGCATCACCATCAAGCAGTGCTGAAGAAGACGTGAAGAGACCTTTTCAAGAACTGGTGTGGTGTGAAAGCATGGTTTGTGTGTGAAAACCTGGCCAGGTAAGAAGTCATTTTATTATAACCCGGGATTAGGTAAGTATTGATCTTTTATGTTCTGATATTTCATTGTGTGTGATTTGATTGTTCATGATTAATTATAAGTAGCATAGAAATTGTATTTCTTGTTCTCAGTCGTGTTAGGAGAGAGACGAATGCGTGACATCCCATTCCCAGAGAGAGGCGAATGTTTGATGGGCGCATGAGTGTGCATATGCGTGTATGAGTGCAAAGATAACTTGGTGTGTTGAGCCTGACTAATAATACATCAACTTAGTGCACTTAAGCAATACCATCACGATTTCCCCCGTCCTGGACACACAGATATATCACATTTTCATGACAATAACTAATTATCAAACCTATAGCCCATTTGTAATGGCCGCTCAACCATGCCGAACACATTGCTGCCAGACCAGCTATGCACAGATGACATTCAGTTGGCCGAATACAGCGCGGTTAGCAGGCTGGTGCGGAGCGGCCTGCAGAAAAACACCCCTTTCCCTGACCTGCATTCACAGCTTGGTCTCTGCAGCTGTAAACTCCACTGCGACTCAAAACTAAGTAACTTGCTCTGAACAGCCGTTTCTTTAGAAGAATGGAATGAGCAACAAGATCAAACGCCTTTTTGAAGTCAAGAAAGACAACCCCTGTCATTTGTGATTGGTTCAAATTTGAAAGCCATGAGTCACACACATTCGTGATAATGCTGTGTGGCAGGAATGATTAGATCGGAATCAGACTGGAGTGGGTGAAATAGATAGAATCGATAGTAAGGATATAGGTCTGAAATTATTGGGATCCGACAAATCATTTGATTTTGGAAGGGGGATTACTTTGGCGTTTTTGAACGCCTGAGGGAAAACATTAGTTTCAATGGTAGATTAGATATGTATGTAAGAGACTCAACAATGTAAGGTAGAGCGAGTTTGAGAAGAAATGTGGGTATGTTATCAGGACCCATGGATTTTTTTATTCTTTTAATTGCGCTATGTGCATACCTACTTCATGTACAGCAAGAGGGGAATTTTAATTGAGTTACTGGATCCAAGCTTTTGTTTGCAAAATGATATTAGGGAAGACGGGCATGTATATTCATTTGGTGCTCTTATAGTCTGTGAAGCTTGAGTAAGGGTATCTGATAATGACAGAAAGTGGGTATTAAAATTTGTCCGGGGTGATGTTGGTGCTTGAAGTTTGTGAATTTGTACGCTTGTTGCGTACAATAGTGTTTATTGCCCTCCACATTGGCGCTGTGGATTTGCATCCGTTTTCATTTGACTGAAGTAGTCTCGTTTGGGTTTTTCAACTTCGTTTGAAACAAAGTTTCTCTGCTCTTTGTATTCGTCAAACAAATTTGCTGCCTTGAGTTGGTCACGTAGTACCAATTTCTTGCAGCAATTCTGGAGTTAACCACGGGTTCATCTGCGGATGCCTAACTCTTTTTTGATGTAACGGCGCGTGTTTATTTATGATGGTGAGGAATGTTTGGTACCAGAAGGACAGTGCATCATCGACGTCTGAGTAATTATAAGTTAAGTGAAAATGGGGAAATGTTTAAGTCATAGAGATATGCTGCTTCATTAAACTTTTTGAAAGAGCGGTATTGGATGGTCGTGTGACCTTTGGGTGGTGGTTTGGGAGCCTTAAGGACCACGTGCAGAGACTGGACAGTGATCACTAATACCAGAATGTACCACTGAAACATCTAGTATTGCGGATTTGTTGTTAGTGTATACATGATCAATAAGTGTTGCAGTTGTTTTAGTTATTCTCGTTGGGGTTTGTACTAACTGATGGAGTGCATGAAGTGATAGTGTACTTGTCCAAGCTGGTTGTTGTTTTAACATATCAATATTGAAGTCCCTAACAGTCCCTAACTTCCATGATGGCATGACCGCCAGGTCCTCTCCAGTGGAAACGTGACGAAGCCTTCGAGATCAGCAATGGCGTGAAGCAGGGCTGTGTCTTAGCTCCGGTCCTCTTCAACGTTCTTCTTCACCTGCATGCTGTCCCACGCTGTCCAAGACCTGGGAAGGGAGTCTACTTCCGCTATCGTCTGGACGGCTCCCTCTTTGACCTTCGTCGCCTCACTGCCAAGATAAAGAGCATCAAAGATCTTCAAGAAGTCCTCTTTGCCGATGACTGCGCACTGGTGGCCCATGCAGAATCCGATCTGCAAACGATGCTTGACCGCTTCTCCGATGCTTTCAAAGCTCTTCGGCCTGACAATCAGCCTCGGCAAGACTGAGGTGCTTAACCAACCTGCACCAAACACCAACCCTCGGCACCCACCATCGTCATTGACGACTCCCAGCTTGCGGACGTTGAACATTTCAGATATCTAGGAAGTACCATCTCCTGTGATGGCTCCCTGGACAGGGAAGTTGATAGCCGAATCAGCACAAGCAAGCCAGGCGCTGGGAAGACTCCACAACAGAGTGCTTAGTCAACACAACATTCGGCTGACTACAAAACTGAGAGTTTACAACGCAGTGGTCTGCCTCTCTCCTCTATGGGTGCGAAACTTGGACACTGTACCGCAGACACGTCAAGAAGCTGGAGAACTTCCACATGCGAGCTCTTCGCTCCATACTCGGAATCCATTGGCAGGACCGTGTTTCCAACCTCGAGGTCCTGGACCGTGCTCACACTACACAGTATCGAGTCCATGCTCATCAAGGCCAGCTTCGATGGGTGGGGCATGTCATCCGTATGGAAGAGCACTGTATGCCAAGGCGACTGCTGTATGGAGAGCTTCTGCATGGCAAGAGAAACCAAGGACGCCCAAAGAAACGGTACAAGGACTCGGTCAAATCAAAACCTCCAGTGGTGCGAACTCAACCAAAAGAACTAGAGGAGTGCGCCAGTGACCGACCTCTGTGGCGGGCCACAATTCACAAAGCCGCTACCAAACTTCGAAAGTACTCGACGCCAAAAGCTGACTGCCGCCAGGGATCACGCCACAGAGCAGCAGCAGCAGTGATCACGACAACGGACTTCCAGTGCCACCCACTGTTCCAGACTCTGCGCCTCCAGATTGGGGCTGCAGAGCCACCTCCGCGTACATCGATGAGCTGCAGAAACGCTAACGTCATCTTCGGATCCGAAGGACTACCATCATTGAAGTCCCTAACAGTAGTATATTTGAATTGTTGTGACAGATCCAATCCATCATTTGTACAAAGTTGTATACCATTCGTATGTGGAAGATGGGTGTCTATATAAATGTCCGATTATTAATGGCGGTGATTTGGAGTTTTTATTTCAATCCAGATACATTCGACAGTATTAGTTTCAAGATCAGTTCTGCGTCGGGTAATGTTGGCAATTGATTGATGAATGTATACGGCAAGGCCAGTATGTTGGGCTGATCACTGTCGCGTCGTTCTATGTTGTATTCAGGAATGCTAATAAGGTTATCTGTTATGCGAGAGTCTAACCTTGTTCACTTATGCCAAATACTTGTACTGGATGGGGTGACTGTTTTAAGAGTGATGCGATTTCATGGACCTTATTAAATAAATGATAGACATTGAGATGTCCAACTTGAAGTCCTGGGACAGTGGGATTATGAGAAGGCATGGGGTAGTAAGGGAACAGAGGCACAATCGACGAGGAAGACAGTTTTCACAAAAAAGACACAGAGAATTATAGGTTAAAAACAACAACACAACAACAGCAACAACAACAACAACAACAACAAAATACAGGTAAGAAAAGTAACGTTTGTGGATAACGCACAATAATGACAAGCGCACACAAAGAATTTAAAGGTTAACTATTATGCCTAAAACAGATAACAGAATGCATCTTTAGAAAATTCATTAGTCAGTAAAACAACAAACAACAAAAAGAGCAATGGTTGAAGCACAATGTCGAACAAATAGAAAGAAAGAAAACAAAGTAATCAGGCTTAAAGCAATGAATGACGATAACACACACCACACACACACACACCACACACACACACACACACACACACACACACACACACACACACCACACACACACAAAGTTTACAGCGGTGCAAATAAAGAGGATGCGATGAGTGCTATGAGCGCAATCCACTTTAGAGCAGGTTTAAAAAGTGCAGATGAAGAAAAGGCAAACAAAGCACACAAAAAGACAAACAAAAACAAACAATTAAACAAACAAACAACAACAACAACAACAAAGCCAAAAAGAAAGAAGAAAAAAATAAAGAAAAAAGAAAAAAAAAGAAGTTTTTTTTTATATATCTGTGATTCAGGAACAGTTTTTGGCGGTGAGAAAGTAGTCCTGGTCCCAATGTCAGGGGCTGGCCCAAGATTTCTCTCAGTCCACAAAACGAGAGCACCTGCACGAGCCGCCTACCTCACTTCAAAGTTTGTAATGTCAGCCTAAAATGACAATCATCTTCACAAGCTGGTAGATCGGAACACAATAAACACAATCGATGTTCTTGAGCACAAACAAAAGCAGAAATAAGTGAGTGTTCACACATCCTTAGTGTCCATGAGTAGACCATATGATATACTTGTTCTGGAAAAAAACAACAACAACAACAACTAACAAACGAAAACCAACAAGAAAGGAAGGTGAAGGGAAAGGGGGGGGGGGGGGGGGGGGGGGGGGGGGGGGGGGGGGGGGAGGTAGTGGTGGTGTTGGAGTGGTGAGGGTATGGGTATTTAAACTTGTAGAACTTGTATTAACATAGTGGAGCTTGCATATAAATTTGAGCTCTCACGAATGCGCGTACGCGCGCTTGTATTCACGCGCGCGTGCGCACACACACACTATCGCACACACACACTTTACACACGCACACACGCTCCCACACACACACACACCACACACACACACACACACACAACACACACACACCACCACACACGCACACACGCGCACACGCACGCTCGCATTCACACACACACACACACACACACACACACACACACACACACACACACACACACACACACACACCACTCACGCACGCATGCACACACGCGCGCACGCACTCTCGCATTCACACACACAGACACACACACGCACGCACACACACACACACACACACACACACACACACACACACACACACACACACACACACACACACACACACACACACACACACTGTGGATATGTCTCACACTTGAGTCTCGAGAACACACACATGTAGGGCGGCGGCAGAATATGTGAAGTTGAAAGTCGGGTCGCCAGAGCTGGAAGATAAGGTGGATGTCGGGTCGCCGGAGATGCAGGAATGGGTAGCTGGACGCCGGGTTGTCAAGGATGAGACAGGGGTAGCTGGATGTCGGTCGCCAGGGGTGGAGGATGGGAACAGACCCACCTGTTGATCCAGGCATTGTAGGTGGCTGCAGAACCGGGGCAGGATGGCGGTCTGAGGGCTGCTGTGGTGATGAACACCAAGTGAGACCAGTGTCTCTTTGGTGTTCATATCGTAGCTGGGAGGCCGGGGGGTGCGAGGACTGCATCCAGCTCTCGCCACATGGTCTTCTAATGGGCGTCCTCAGCAGAGTTGTCTGCAGTATTTTGGGTCGGCGTATTTGAGGCTGTACGCCAACCTGTCTGTGCCTTTGGGGCTAGGGGGAGGGGATCAGTGTACATGTCCTTGCGTGGAGCTCCGCGTTTGGTGATGAAAATGGAGGTGTGGTCGGCATTACAGTGTTTTCTCTGGCACACACACTGTAGTGAGGGTCAAGTTGGAGAGGTGGACGGTCTTTTTGAGAGGGTGCTGTCCCATTGGGGGGATGATGGAGGAAGCCAAGTCTAGTCTGAGGGAAAACATGTTTGATGTTTTTGATCAGCTGTGCCCATGTGTTTTCCGTGATTGATGTATGTTTGCACGTGTTTAGTCCAATGTGTACTATGATTTGCTGTGCGTTGTTGTTGCGTGGAATGTGTTTAAGCCAATGAATAAGATCATCGACAGTGAGACCTGGAACACTGATGATTTGGCTCTTACTTTGTAAATAGGAGGCTTGGGGTAATGTTACGTATGGCTGAGTCTCCTATAATGACATTTGAGATATCAGTGTCAACCCGTAGTTGTGCAAGAAGCTGACGAGGTGATAATGTGTTGTTGCTGCTAGTCTGACCCTGACTGTTTTGAGTTGCATCATTATCCACTATCTTTGACTGTGTGTTTTTTGTTGTTCCTGTGGTGGTGGTTTCTGTTGTGGACTGTTTTCCAGCCCGTTGTGTCAGTGGTCTGAGTAGTAGTGTCTTTATCTGAGATGATATTGCTGGGTTTGTTTGGACTGTGGGGGACATTTGTAGTGGCAGACTGTGTCTGCACTGTGGCTTGATCAGAGTGTGTGTCTGTTTCTGAGTCGTTCTGAACCTCATGCTCCCCATTTTCATTAACGTGGAGCAGCATGGAGAACTTGTTGGAGGTGGGGGAAGGCGGACAGAGCAGAATCAGTATGGCTGCTAGATGGTGTGGTTTGGTTTTGGCTTGGGTGAGGTATAAACTGAGTTTGTTTGAGGTGGTTTGAGTTCAGATTTCAGGTGGTTGTTTTCTGCTTCTAATCGGCGAATACATGTGGTGTGAGAGTGCAAGAGCTTTGAACCTTTGACCATAGTTTTGACCAGAGTGTTGACCTTTTGTTTGAGGTTGTGTACTGCTGAGTTACATTTGTAGGCGTAGGAATGGCGTGGTGGTTTGCTTGATTTTGAGGACGCAAGCTGCGTGCCGCTTTTGTGTTGCTTATATGAGAGGGTGGGCGTGTGTTTTACACATCGGAGTGGGCAGGTGGTTGGTTTGTTTCGTTTGGTGTTTGCATGCTCATGTTTTGACTGAGAAGAGCTTCGTTTCTGCTTTGTTGAATATGTGGAGTATTTGTGGTGAGTGCTGGGGGTGAACTGTGTGTGCATGTTTCCCTCGGGCGACTTTGGCGGGACCGTAGGGGCAGGCTTTGTGCATGGCGAGGATGTGGATTGGGACGGAGTGGTATCAGAGCTGGCTGGAGGGATGGTGGTTGGGCTGGTCAGCAAATGCAATCTGGGGAGATGAGGAGGTCCATGGGGAGGCGGGATGTCCTGTGCAGAGAGGGGCACCAGAAGGGAGCGTCTTCAGGGAGGGAAGGGAAGATCAGACAGGTTGTCGCATACAGCCTTGTTGAGGTTGGGATGGGAATCTTGGCGGGTCAATGAGAAGATTGTTCGAATCACTTGGATTAGTGATTCGAACTCATACCGCAGCCATTTCTTGCACAAGGTTTCCCTGTACAAGAACAGTACCTGTCGTGTAAAAGACAGTGATGGTGATGAGTTTTAGGTGGTACAGTTGACTTTGCACCTTGGTCCGGTACAAGTCATCACTGGGGAGGCTGGTGGGGATAGATGAAAAATCGGCATTGTCGCTGAGGACA
>JAFLJL010000720.1:0-2500 GCA_018398815.1 Conus ventricosus | reverse complement strand
ATACACACACGCACACACACACACACACACACACACACACACACACACACACACACACACACACACACTCATTCGCACTCCAACCTTTCTCTTTTCTTTTGTGGACAAAACAGCGACTGTAGAACACGGGTAAGTAAACTTGTTGGCCTACAGATGTAGCCTCCACAACTGACCCTTCACAACGCTCCATTGGAACACTCCCCCCCCCCCTCACACACACACACACACACACACACACACACACACACACCACACACACACACACACACCCCATCATCATCATCAATGTTTGAAGGTCCTCGAAACCTGAGTGCACACAACCCAAGACATAAATTGTACCGATAGAAGGGGGGAGGTGGGGGGGGGGGGGGGGGAGGCGCGCGGAGGGGGGAGGAGGGAGCGGGGGGGGGGGGGGGGGGGGGGGGGCAAGGGGGGAGGGGATGTCATAGAATGTAGGTGAGGTGAGAAGCGGGGTACGGATGGGGGAGAGGGAGGAAAAAGGGCAGGAAAGTGGAAAGTTTGAGCTGAGCGCCGAAAGTGGTGATACCTTATTGAGGAGGGATGGCGGGGTGGGGTAGGGGTGGGAGGTGGGGGCAGGCAGGGGCGGAGGCGGGGAGGGAGGTGCGGGGGGGGGGGGGGGGGGGGTGAGCCACCGCATGATTGACGTTGTTCATAGCAAAGCTCCACTTAAGTTTTGGTCTCCAAGCGATCAGAAAATTGGCATGGGCACTTTGGGACATTGTCTTGCTTCACAGTTTAGGAGTTTGTCTCTTTTGTTTAGTGGCCTGTTGATTGTTCTGCTATGTTTGCTTCTTGTTTGTGTTTCATGGTGGTGGGGGGGGGGGGGGGGGGTAGGATAGGCGGAAGGTGGGGAGGGGGAGTGGGACTACAGCTCGAGTGTTTGTAGTGTTTCAAGGTTAGAAAATGTACTCTGGCTTCAGTTTGGGAGTTTGACTCACACTCATGATTTGGGAGTTTGTCTTGTGTCATGTTTGGAAGTGACGTTTGTGTGTCACAGCTTTGGAGTGTGTCTTGTGTCTCGGTAGAGTCGTTTGGCCTGCCTCGCAGTTGAAGAGTTGTTATTCTGTCACAGTTTGGAGATTCCCTGGTGTCACGAGTTTGTCACGAGGCCTACGACGTTTGACCCATCTAGGGTGGCGGAATTACTCATTTATTTATTGTCGTTGCTGTTGTCGTGCATCCGTCCTTTTAAAGTGGCTTGTGGTGCGGTTGCACCTTGGTGTAGTTCACCTCAACTTCGGTTTGCTTTCTCTCTCTCTCTCTCTAATTCCACTGCCCGTGCTATTCATCCTGCAGGTTCATGGGTGGCTGGTACCTTTCTCTCGAACTTGCTGTCTATCGGCCTCTCGCCTGTCTTTTTACTGTCGCACGTGCTTCATTTCTTTTAGTTTGAAGTATGCTCACTCTGTGACGCAACGTGGCATGTTGGCCGCCATCGCTGAGGGGGGTTAGCTCTTCACTCGAGCGGAAGATGTCTCTGGGAGCGCCTGCTCCGGTCTTGGTTCTTCACCGTATCATCGAGGGTACAGTCGGTATCTCAATTCCTACAGTCGGCCTGTAGGAGAGGGACATCACTTCTTCTTTCTCCGCATCTGCGCTTCTGTCCCCTCGACTGGACAGAGGGCAGAGAGAGTCGTTTGACCCGCCTATCTGGGTCACCCACGGGTAGCTGTACCCTTCCTTCTTTCTTCCTTCTTCCTTCCCTCCTTTCTTCTCTCCTCCCAGCTACGTTTCCCCCCCCCCCCCCTCCCGGGGCTTCACCCGGAGTCTGGACTGGTTGGTGCCACGTGCTGGTTGAGGCCACGCTCTGGCTGGGACCGCGGACTGGATGGTGCCACGTGCTGGTTGAGGCCACGCTCTGGCTGGGACCCCGGACTGGATGGTGCCACGTGCTGGTTGAGGCCACGCTCTGGTGGGACCGCGGACTGGATGGTGCCACACGTGGTTGAGGCCACGCTCTGGTCGGGACCGCGGACTGGTAGAAAAGCCCGCCGGCTTGACTGGCCGGCCCTGATCCCGTCCAGGACCTCCAGTAACAACGCCACGTTTCCCCCCCCCCCCCCCCTCCCGGGGCGCGCTCTTCACTGCCTGCTTGCGTGTCGAGGGTGTCGGCTTTGAGCGACTCCCTTCAAGAACCAACCCGGTTCGGAGCACCTAGTGCGACAGGGTGTCCCAGTAGACTTGACGGAGGCAGGGGTGTGGAGGCACTCCAGGGTGTGGGAAGGGATGGATGCTGGAAAAGTTTCTTTATAATTGTGTATATGTCATATGTGCAGGAATGCTGTAATTGTGATTGTGTACGTCGTATGGTGAAAGTTTATTTATAATTGTGCATGTTGTGTGTGTTGGAGTGCTTGATTGTGATTGTGCATGTTGTGTGCGTTGGAATGCTTGATTGTGATTGTGCATGTTGTGTGTGCTGGAATGCTTATTTATGACTGGTGTGTTGGTGTGAATAATGGGTTGTATGTACTTTTTG